>KZ992926.1:0-12270 GCA_003614735.1 Thamnocephalis sphaerospora | reverse complement strand
TCATAATGCGTGCTTCTTTCTTGGACTGGGCCCGCAGCATGGAAATGTACTTGAACACCAGCTTCTTGTTTTCTGTCTTGCCACTGCCGGCCTCACCGCTGACAATAAAAGCCGCGCAAATGGAAATGCGTTAGACTCACATCGACCAAAGAGCAGCAAACTCGCCACTTACCAGAGAATGATGGACTGGTCCACACCCGTGCGGCGCATGTGCAGATAGGCACTGGCCGTAAGCTGAAAAACGTGTGGCTCAAGGATACGCCGCTGGCCGCTGGTGTCGCGGCACTCGGCCACGTACTCGTCGCAGGTGGCATCGTTCACGCTGGAGAGCACGCGGCCAGGGTTGACGGCCACCAGCGCGCGCGCGCCCAGACGTGTGTAGACGGTGTCGCGCGAATAGCGATCCTGCAGCATCTGGACCACGTCGGCGGCACTGGGCGCATCGAGTGCGGCTAGATTATGGCGATCCAGCGAGGAGGTGGAGGCATTGCCGCCTCCACCGTCGCGTCTGTGCGACATGGTGTCACTGTCGACGCTAGGATGCGATGATGGGAAAGGGGTTTGTGCAGACCAAGATACTGGCTTGCGGCTTGGTAGGTGGTTTGCTTGCTTGCAGACGGTCTAGGCGCGTGACCGACAAAACACCAGCACAGACACGCAAGTGGACAGGGGCTGCGTACGCGTGACGGTGTCGGTCACAGCAGATGCTAGGATGCTGGAGAGCGGTCCAGGCGACAGTGCGTGTGTGCCCAGACAATAGAGAATAGGTGAGATGCCGCGCGTATGCAAGCGCGACACGCTTGAAAGGCAGAAGTGCAGGCGCAATGGGGGCTTTGAGCCACGTTCAACACGTGAGCCGGGCGTCCTAAGCGCAGGACCAAGCGGGATGCCGACGCGTGCTAGGGTAACGGGATAAAGCGCGGTAGCTGCGGATCAACAGCAGACGACTGGCGGCGGAGCAGCGAAACACAGGCGGCCAAGGCGGCGGAATTAGCGCTGGTTGCGAAATAAAAGGAGGAGCTGCAGTGCATCACAGTTGCGTGTGCATGTACACACGTCTATCTTTAGGCGAGCAGCCATGCATAGACGCTGGCGGCCTGGCGACTGTAGCGACACTTACCCGTCTCTGAAGCGCCAGATGAACAATACGATACTATAGACGGCGCAAAAGGACAGGACGCAAAGTCACGCCGCGCACAGAAGCAGTCGCTGCGACGGGCAAACGACCGGGATGATGGACGAGAAGGACGAGAGAGACGGCGCGGACAAAGAACAGCGCAGGCAAGTGCAGATGTGCGAATGGGTGAGGAGAGAAGGAGGGGCCTGTGTGTGTGTGTGTGTGGACCAGTGAGCGCAGGCGAGGGAGTGGATAGGAGGCAACGGAGGCGACAGGATGGCCGAAGGCAGCAGACTGTACAGTATGCTGCGTGCAGATAGATGCTGATATGTTTACCACTCGGCTGCGTACACGTGCAAGGGAAACAACATGCGCCGTCAGCTAGTGGTGTGGCGTGCGGGATGCTGGATGGCAGACGGAACGCGTGGAAAGAAAGAGAGAGAGCAAGCAGCAGCAGCAGCAGAAAGAGCAACAACGGCGAAAGTAATCCACCGACGGCAAAAAAGCGCAGAACAGCCCGGGTCCCATCTGAAGCAGCAACAGCGAGGAGGGGCTGACCGTTGCTGTGGTCAGCTGAGAAACAGAGCAGCGCTACGGTGTATGCGTGTACGTCGACAGGGTCTGCTTCAATTGGTGGATGAACGCAAGTTATTTTCGTGGGCGGGAATAGGTGAGCGCCAAAACTCAGCCAGTAAGCGCGTAGATGAGCCTTTCTGCTCCGATGCATAGCCCGATAAGCGCAGCGCCATGCTGAGCGCCATCACTTCCAGTGCACGTCAAGCAAAACGCACCACACTCGCCAGACGGCGGAGCAGGACAGCTTCTGCGACGCGGTTGTTGCATGTTTGCGACTGGCGGACCAACGAATGCCATCCGCTCCAGGCCAAACTGTGCTACACTGCGTGACGGAAAACATGTCTGCGCAAATCACTCATTGTATTTGGTCGGACGACGCTGCTAACATTAGCGCATTCCATGGCCCAGTACGACGCTAGGCACGATGGTCGCGACCACGGCAGCCAGCACGAGCCAGAAACGGGCCGGGCTCGATGTATGCGGGCCACCATGGGCGGCAGCGCTAAAAGTAGACGCATAGAGGGTGCCCGGATGCAGCGGCCGCCAGTCCTTGTCCGTTTCGACAATGTTGGCACATGTATAACGCACCGCATCGGACGGCCGGTGAATGACGACAGAGCGGCTCATGAGGATGTTGGCGTCGGGCGCATTGGCGTTCCAGCCCAGCTGCGGATCGAGAAAACTCATGAGCTCGGCGCCCGTCAGCCAGCCGGTGCCGTTGGCAGCGCGCAGCAGGCCGTGTTTGCCGCTCAAATCGCCCGCTTCGCAGGTGCGAATGTCATTTGGATCACATGGATACGGTTTGCCCGGATTAGGGTTGACGCGAAACGGGTCCAAATGGCCGAGCGTATCGGCGCAGCTGCCGTTGATCGGCACGAGATTCTGGTGGATGTGGATCTGGTAGCCCTGGCCGCCATTGCGCGCCAGTCCAGCCGAGATACTCACCTCGCCCAGCGTGGTCGAGCCGTTCCAGGTAAAGTGCGCGTAGCCGGTCACGCCGTGGAACTCAAATTTGGCCTGGGCGTAGCGGAAGGTGGACACATCGCCCGCAAGGATGGGGGCAGGCGTTTTGGAAGCGCGTGCACTCGAGGAGCTGGGTGTGCTGATGGGCGTTTCGGTAGAGGACGGTGTGCTGGTCGTAGGCACCGTAAAAGTGGTAGATGCGCCATCAGCGTTAGCCGACGTTTGGCTGGTGCCGGTAGGCGACGGTGATGAGCTGATCGCCGACGACGAGTAGACAGGACGGTAAGCAGGCGGCAAGCCAGTTTCACCATTGTCCGTGGGCCGTGGCGGTATGGCAGTCAATGCTTGCTCCGGTGTACTAGTTGTAGATACCGTAGAGATGGTCGATGCACCATCAAAGTCAGATGATGGCTGGCCGGTGCTGGTAGGCGACGATGATGAGCTGGTCGCCGACGACGAGTAGACGGGTTGATAAGCAGGCGGCAAGCCAGTTTCACCATTGTCCGTGGGCCGTGGCGGTAGGATGGTCAATGCCTTTCCTGGTGTGCTGGGAGCCGGGATAAATGCGGGGGGTTCAGAGGAGGTGCCGGAAGGTGTGCTAGAGGCGGTCGGCGTAGGCAGCGGCGTAGAATCAGTCGCTGCCAGACGGCCATCATGAGCGGCCGGTGTCTTGGAGGGGGTCGGCACAACAGATGGCGACAGGATCACGCGCGGCGCGTAGGCAGGCGCTACCAGCGCGTCACCATCATCCTCCAGGTCAATCTCGGCATAGGTGAGCGGGGTGGTCGATGGACGCGACGGCGCACTGGATACGGCCGCCGCAGTCACGAGGGGGACGGTGGTCAGAGTGGCCGCGACGACCAGCGACGCGGCAGCTGCGAAACGGATATACAACATTGCGGTCAGGGCGAAACCAGCACAGCACCGGCAGAGGATTGGATACAGAGCGGGGTGGCAATACAGGCGCGGATAGCAGATATGCGTAGGCACAAAGCGCCAGCAACACGACGGCAAATACAATGGATAGACGACGATAATGGGATACAGCCGACAGTTGTCCAGCAACAGCGGCGTAGCGGGAGAGAAGAAGCGAGACGGGAGACGGCGTGGTAAGGCTGCGCACGCAGCATCCGCCGCTAAATAACTTGGACGCGCTGCAGGGCGGCCTGGCGTGGCGTTTGCAACGCGGTGCACTGTGCGACAGCATGCGGCAATGCTGATTGGCTGGTGGGCGCACATCCTGTGACTCCGCGCAGTTGCTGCAAGTGTGTCTGAACACATGCACCTGGCGTGTCAAGATTGCTTTTACAATGACGATAACAACGACAGGCTATGCACAGCAGCTGCAGCCGGCCGAGACCAAGTGGAAAGGGCAAAAGGGGAAGCAGATGGGCAGGAAAGGTGCAGATACAACGGTGTATTGATGGCCAGGCCAGCCACGCACGCACGTCAGGCGTGGACTGGCAGGAGCGCGTACTAGCGAGTGCTCTGGTGCGAAAGCAACGGGGGCTACTTGGAGCCCAGAAGCTCCTTGCACAGTTCGTACGACCAGAAGCTGACGCCGATGGCCGGCGCAACCTTGAGATAGTTGGGAATCATACCCTTGTAGAGACCGAGGATGGACTCGCGCGCCACCACTTCGCGCACAGCGTGCCACGTGTTGCGGTACTTGTAGCCGACCTCCTTCATGCCCGTCACCTGCATACGTCGCCGAAGCACGTCCAGCGGGTAGGTGATGGTCTGTGCAATACTGCCCGCAAGCGCGCCACACAACAGCTTGTTGACCGAGGTGGGTGCCGACTCGCCCGGCGGCGTAAAGTACTTGCGCAGCACTTCGTACGCCTGGAAGTTGAGTGCAACATATGGTGCAACGCCCTGCAACGCCCATCGCGTCAGTGCCATACGCTTCGCCATCACAGTCGTCAGCTTGCCACCTACCAGCATGGTGGGGCCGAGTCCGCGGTACAGTGCGCGGACACCGCCTTCCTCAAGATACATGAGGCGCATGGTCGACCAGATGCCCGGCATCGGGGCTGGTGCAACGCCTGGCGCTGGCGGACGCGCCGTGGCGCTCTGCACGCTCAAGCGTGTGCGCACAATGTCTAGCGGGTACGTGAACGCCACCGAGGTAATACCGGCGAGCGCGCCAGAGGCCAGGCGGCGTGGCGTGTCCAGCTCGTTTTTGCCCGGCTCCATCAGCATGCGCTTGAACTGCTCGTAGGCCGCAAACTGCACAGCGCTGTAGGGCACAATGCGGATGACATTGGTGCCGTTGCCACGCATGTAGCCGCGCACGCCTTCCTCACGCCAGATCTTGGCCAGGGTCGGTAGGATGCCGCGGTACTGGGCGGGCTCAGGGCCTTGCACCTGAAACAGGATCTTCATGCGCTCCAGCGGCGACACCACTGTTCGCGACACACCACCAGCCACACCGCCCGCAATGAACTGCTTCACGCCGTCCGAAGTGAGCTTCTCCCACCAGTACGCCGTCGTAAGATACGGAGATGTCGTCACGGCCGGCACCTTTTCTGCCACCACCGTCGCCAGCTCCGACACCGGCTCGCCCGGTGCTTTTTCGGCCATGGCCGCGGTCACGGTCGCCTCGCCTAACCGCCGCGGATCGAACAGCACCTGGAACCAAGAGGCCATCCGCTCGTCCTCGGCGTCGGCGCGCCAGTGGCCCAGCTGCGCGAGGCGCTGCGTCTCCTCGCCACTTGGAAAGAGCGTGATCAGCGGAAGCTCGGCCTTGCTGTAGCAGGCATCGGACGTGAACTGCATCTCGGCGGTAGGCGCCTTCTTGATCACCTGCCGCGTTGGCTGCATATGCATCGGGCCGCAATGTGAACATGCAAGTACCTAGGTTGCGCTGGCCTAGCTGCACTGCGGCGCAGACCACAGCCGTCTTTGCTGCCGCCACTACCGCCGTCACTGCCGTCACTGCCGTCGCCGTCGTCGTCGTGAGCGCCAAAACATACCTCGTCCAGCCACGAACCGGCCGGCAGTGGTCGCCGCTCCCAGTCGCCCAGGTCAGCCAGCCCAGCCGGGCCGCGCGCCACGGTGTCTAGGTCGCGTGGCGTTTCAATACCAATCAAATTCCACCAGACCATGTCGGCAGCGCTGATGGACGCACCAGCGGGTGCCGCCGACTGGGGCGTGCTGTCAAGCGAACCGGCAGCCATCGTGCAAGCGCGGAATTAGACGGTTAGAAGCGAAATGCGTGGGGCGTGTACGAAAGGAACGAATAGACGGCGAGCGGGGATGCTGAGCACGCGCGCACGCACGGCAGACGGGATGACGACGACGACCGGATACTCGCGAGAAAGGAGAAGCGGTGGGCAGCGGCGTAGACAAGCGTGTAGAGAGTGGGGAATCCAAGGCCGCGCGCGGTTGGTCGGCGGCACAAGAACTGCCGGCGGCAGTGAGATCAGCCTCGAGGCAGAAGAAAGAAGGAAAATACGCGTGGGTAAACCAGAGAGGTAACCGCGCGCGCAAGGTGGAGCGGGCGGACCCGACAAACGGAAGCGAAAAAGAAAGTGAGCGCACCAGGCCGGCGTCGGCAGGATCGAGTGCCCGCGTAAAGGCAGCAGCAATAGCAGCAGCAGTAGCAGCAGCAGTAGCAGCAGCAACAGCAGGAAACTGCGCCGCACCGTTGAGGCATGATGTTGAGAAGACGCGCCGGTCGGTCAATGCTACCAACGCGATAGCGGCAAACGGTCAATGCCGAGCCCAAAGGGCGGTTGCCGGCAAGGCGGGTAGGCGCACGGTAGATGCAATGGTCAGCGTGCTTGCTGCCGCTGGTGTTGCGGCTGCAGATCTGTAACGCTTGCCGCATCGGCGAAATGCGGATACGTCGATAGGAAGCATAAGGCGCTGTCACGTGATGAAGCACGCCACGGCTGAGCTGAATCATGCCATTCCGAACGCAAAAAAGATCAGACGCGAAGGCTTTAGTAGACACAGATGAACGCAAGCATATGGAGGCTGCACCGGCTGGGATGCCAGCTGGGCAGCATAGACGGGCGCTGAATGGACAGCATGCACAGCAGTACAGATGCTGTACGCTGGCACGGTAAGCTATCGTTACAAAAGAAAGACAAACAATGACATAAACGTGAGGCGTCAAAGACTAGCCGTGCGCCGCTGACATTTGCGGGCCGTTACGCGGCGAGTGATAGCCAATGCCGGCCTTGTCAACTAAGCTCAGATGGTGAAGGATAGCATCCTCGTGATACTTTGCAATGGGCGAGAGCGTCTGACTACTGCCGCGTTTGGCGTGGCAAGGCGAGGTTGCACTAGCCGCAGGCGTAGGCAGCGAGCGATGATGACTGCCCCCATTACCACCACCTGGGCGCCAGCTGTGGCGTAGACTGCTGATAAAGTGTGGCGATGTATGCCGCCTACTGCCGGAAGCAGCAGTAGTAGTAGCATCGACTTGGTCGGTCTGTGCGCCAACTTCAGCATGCTGCTTGAGCGAGCCTTTCTGATGGCGGGACAGCGTGCCTGACTTTCTGGCCTGTCCGACCCCAGGTGAATCGGGCGACACTTGCTGCGTCACAGCATCTTTCCTACCGCCAAAATGCTCCTCAATATCCTGAACATCGGTGGGAGCCACCATAGAGGATCGCGGTCGTATGAACGCGTCAATGACGCGCTGTGATGCAGGTACGGTGTGAGACGCGCAAAGGATGCGATCGCCGGCGCAGCAACCTACCCTGGCTGAATCACGAAAGCGATCGGCAATGCTTTTGTGTCGATCTGCCTTGTCGCCACTGCCTGGCGCCGATGACGACGACGACGACACCGCGAGTGAAGCGTTGTTCACCGCGGCTTCGTAAGGCATATCTTGTCTGTAAGAGGTCATGAAAAAGATGGACGTTCAGCAAAATCCAAGAGCATGGTCAGTGCGCGCACAGACACTGCAAAGTGGCGCACAATGTGACTGGGAAGGACGTGTGTATGCGTATGTGCGTGTGCGTGTGTATGTGTATATGCGTGTTGCAGCAAGCGAGTGACTGCTGCGAAGCGTGCCCGTTGAATGATGAGAGCATATATTAGAATGGAGGCGTAAACGAACGAGACTAGCCGTGCCGTGCGACTCGAAGCGTGGCAAAGACTTTTTAATCGTGAGACCGCCGGTGACGATACACTGGCACGCGCGTGAAACCAAGCGAATATGTGCCCGCGGCATGGCTGAACCAACTGCACCGGCGATGTGGCTGCACGCCGTCTAAATGGGCTCGGCTCCTTCTGCCTGAGATGACACATGTGTACACACGCGGTAGCCTGCACTGCGCGCGTGCTATGCAGAGAAGGAATGGTGCAGGTGTGTACCGCATCCACACATACACACACATACACGCGGCTCGGTGATTAGGCCTTTGATGACGGATGACGGCGGTTGCGCAGCATGGGTCGGACGGCAGGTATTCTCCGAATAGAAGCAGCGTAGGGCCCCGGCCGTTTGTAACGCAAGCCAAGAACCAATGTAGCTGGGCATGCGAATCCACCGGTGTGCAAACTGTCGGCCATGCTATGAGGTAAGAAGGTGCCAGCTTGACGTCAGCATATATCCAACGGTTACGGCGGTTTCACCGACATGTGGCGGTTCGAGTTTGCCGTACACCGACTGCTTGTGCTGGTTGCTGCCAAAGTGACAACAAGCGTGCAGTCTACGATGCCAACTGCACAGGCGGCGGTGTGTATACCAGTATTGTAGGCGCCAATCAAGGCCCACAAGCGACCACCATTAACGTCGCCGCGGATGAAACAGCAAAGGCGCTGCCGTTCCAGGATCGTCTTGTGTAGCAAGCATCTGTACCGACAAGGCATGCTACGCCTGGTGTGGATTGGTGCGCAAAAACCATCGCACCAGATTGCAAGCCACGCAGCAGCGCACGTTTTGTTTGTCTGCAGTGGCACCAGAATGCAGTGCTGATTGCTCTCTAGAGTGGCCTATACGTTCGCCTCCACCACGATTACTATCGTACACTGTGTCGCTGAGCAGACAGCAGGTGGCCATCGACCGAGTAGCAGTGGGTCATTACGTGCTTCAACTGTCTACTTGCCCCATTGCTCTAGTGTGCATCAGGGATGGGTATACGTTGCCTGCTGTGCCGTGTGCTTGACACCGCTGAGCTGTCCAGTGTCTAAACAGAGCAAAGCGATACGTAATAGGTCAAATGGAGCATACACTGCGCCGAGTACTTGCCGTCAGGGTAAGACCTGGCCGCTCCCAATGAAGTAGCAGAGACAGCATCGTTGCCTGTAAAGGACAGCCTCTTGCGCCGCAAATGTACGCCTAGCCTTGACTCCCACGGCCATCATCCACGTTGGGCGGTGTCACACGGCGTTCCCTGCGTGAGATGGCCACTTGGCCCTGCCCGATACACGGCGTTTCTTGAAGGTGTATTCTAAGCTAAACAGATACGTTGTATCGTGTGTATGTGTGGTCGGCGGCGTTGCAGAGACAAAGCAGCACCTTTCAGCGCGGATGCATCCAGGCTAAAGCAACGTCGCATGCTTACCTGCTGTCCGCTACCATGTCCTACCAAGGGAACACCTAGTATTACCGTCTCAGTACCTGATAGGGCGTAATTTAGCTGTACACCATCAGGCATGTTTTTAGTGTATCTGCCAGCAATGAGCCCGGCCGCGCTACCGGACGTTTCCGCCGTCGGACTTTGCCAAAGTATGCTTCACTTGGACACACCGCCGACGCTCAGGGTGTACGTCAGCGTAAAGGCGGATGGACTTGCGTCACGCTCTACAGCGTTGCATCGTCCACCGCAGGTCTCTGCCATGGTCGCTGAATTGACTGCGGCAATCGAGCGCGCTGGAATACGCGTCACGGTTACGTCGTATCCAATGCTATGCAGATGGCGCCATTAAATTGGCATAGGGGCTGTTTCCCGCGTTCTGTCTGGAATAGCTGCATCGGGAACAGCAGTGAGATGCATTCTCCGCGTGCAAGTAGGCCATAACAAGGAACACACGCAGCTCGACTCGTTCCGCCTCTCCAGCATTCTGCAGTCGACAACTCGCCTCTTCCTCGCCACGACATCCTGACAGTAGTAGCGCACTAGAGAGCCACACTGTTACGTTTTGGTTAGGCAGATTCCAAGGTCGTCGTCGTCGTCGTCATTATTTTGTCAAAGGCAGCAGCATGACTTTGGTGACCGGCCCGGGCAGCACGGCCGCCACCCGTCAGCGTTGGCAGCACCTCTGCACGCCGCTAAAAGTCAGTGGTCTGCTCTACTGTGACGCTATATCGCTTTCCAGCACACTTCCCGATGACACAGCCGCCGATATGGTCTCTATGCTGTGCAGCACCGGCGTCTCGAGAGGTAGGTGGCGACCGCAAACATTTACAGTGCGGTCAGCTAACGTTCCCCCATCGCATCCGGCAGCCAGCTGCTCGTTCGTGACGCAGGCTATGAGTGCACCGTCGCTGGAGCTGGATAGCCGGTTGAGCCAGCTGGTGGAGGCGGAAACGTATTTTCTTGAGCAGCTGGAACATTTGCGCGACTACTATCTAGCACCGCTGCTGGGAGAACCTACGCCACCACAGGCGCTACAGTATGCCACTGGCGGTACGGCACAGATAAGCAAGTCAAAGAGTCGTTTTATTCCCAGTGTGCTATCCACACTATTCAAGCGGAAAAGCCACGACAGCTTTCAGAGCAGCAGGCGTGCGTCAACGACGTCCATTATACCCAGACGCCAGCGCTCAAATAGTCTGCTGAGCCCCAATGACGCATACGCGCGCAATAGTTCGATATCGCATGCACCCCAGCAGGCGGTGTACTACCCGTCAGCGGCCAACAAGGCGATCATATTCTCGCCGTTCGAAGCCGTTGAGCCGCTCATTAGTGTACACACCCGTCTGCTGTACAAATTAAAGCAAGGGTACGTGAATAGATGCGTGTGTGCGCTGTGCTGTCCAAGATGAATGCAAATTTACTGATACCTATGGCGATCAGGTTTGTGCTCGATGTGCTGCCTCAGGTGGTAGTGCAAATCATATCAGAATCAGTAAGTCGATGCGTTCAATTGTATGCCGGTTGATGTGGATGCTAACGGCGGATCTAGCTTGGACAATTGAGCATTCACAAGGCGCACATACAGGGCATGGTTGATGCGATGTGCGCATTTGAGTCGCTGGTAGTCCACGACGAGAAGCTGGCCAAAGTTATCGATGTGGGTGGTCGATTGCTTGCCATTTAGGTCGGCACTGCTGCAGATACTTACCGTTGGGATGGTGCCCAATGAGCAGATACGCGAAAAAGACTCGGATCAGGAAGGGCTGTGTGCATTGCTCACCACTATTCCGGTGTCCTGCATATGGTATTACGGAGGTGTCTTGCGCATGATGCGCTCTCAGATTGACGCGGACGGCGACCCGAACGGCCTACACGCCATCGAAGAATGTCTTGACGGGCTGGAATGCATAGCAGCAAGCGTTTGGCCAACGTGAGCGCACCAGCTGTCATCTCAGTCGTGTGCGTGCTAACCTGCGTGCAATCGCGTGCAGCCTGGAGAAGCTTGGCGATTTGCAGCGAATTGCGGTGATGCAGCGGAGGATGTTTGGCGTGACATCCTCTATGCTCATGCCCGGGCAGCGCATCCACCGTATCGATTCCATCGAGTGTTCTGGCGTGGACTTTACCGGCAAGCGACAGGCAATGTACGCCATGCTGCTGGCGGATAGATTGGTTCTTCTGAAAAGCCGACGTGGTCACAGGAATCTTGGACTTTATGTGAGTTTGGCAGCGGCTGACTCTGGCACCGTCCGGCTGCTAATGCGTCGCACAGAGGACATATGCGCTGGCAAAGGTCTCGTTTGCATACGCAGAAGCACGGAGAGGCGAGTGCGGCGATATTTGCATCCTGCATGCTGGCAGCGTTGCCATGCGACTACATCCATCCTGTAGAGAATCCGAAACGGCATGGCTACAGGAGCTGAAGAGCCTAACGACGGTGTACAATTACGCGGACCTTGCATTCGAGCCCCCGGTCGCGCTTGTCGAAAGCATAGTGCTTGGCGATTTCTGATTGCTTGGTGTACAAACGATTGTAGCTGTGGTAGCCGCGGCGATGTGCTGATGCAGACAAGGTAGACAGATGCAGCACACCCGCATGTCTTATCGTAATCTAAAAGGCCCAAGTGCTTGTCCATCAAAAATGGGCAGTCAAATTTACTCAGGAATAAACTGATACTGTATATTGTTGTTTGACACGGTTGTCTGGTATTTGGTCTCTTGTCATTGTTGCGCTGCAGCGACTGTGATTTAGGAGATAAGGAAGACGCATATTGCTTTTGTCTCTGGCGCCACACACTTATCCATACGATGGCCGGCATGTAGCATTGCGGTACACAGTGCTACACGTCAATGGGCTCCGGCGCATTGCCAGTCATTCAAACCGCTGGCTCTCAGTAAACCACGTAGTCGTTAAACAAGCCAAGTTTTACTTTCACGCATTTCGGGACAGCGCCTTTGCGCGCGTAACTCCATGTCTGAAATGGCTACCGCTATACGTTGCATTGTTCAAGGTAATCGGTGTACGCGCAGCCCTACAAGATCGGAGGCGAATGTCGCACGCTTGGTCAGGATGTA
>KZ992925.1:0-12192 GCA_003614735.1 Thamnocephalis sphaerospora | reverse complement strand
CGGCGGCTGCGCACCTGCTTCACGCGTACCAAGCACTGGCAGACGTATGATCCGTTTGCGCGGCAAAAGCAAGATGCGCTAAGCCACAGCGCGGCTTCGGTCAACTCCCTGACAGCTCGCTTCCACGCATTGTTGCGCGATACTACAATCTGTGACGCTGCCACGCAGCAAGAGCTTTTTTCGGAGCTAAACTTGGTCAGCTTATGGGGTAACCGCACGGATCTTTCGCTGCTGCCGGAGATGAGCGCAGAGCAGGCAGCACACCTGCAGACGGCACACAAGTCCGAAGATGCACACCATCATATTCTGGCCAACGATTCTATGCGTCTGTGGGAGCTGGTGAAGCCACTCAAGCAGGCTCGCGTGGACATTATTCTTGACAACGCAGGCTTTGAGCTGTTTTGCGATCTGCTGTTTGCCGACTGGTTTGTGCAATGCGGTCGCGCGCGCACGGTTCATCTGCACGCCAAGTGCATACCCTGGTTCGTCTCGGATGTCACTGCCGCAGATTTTGCTTGGATGCTGGATGCGTTGGTCAGCAACGAGACATTCACCAGTCTTCCGCATGCCAACATGCTAGCAGAAATGGTGGCACGCTGGCGCGAGCATATCGCCACCGGTCGCTGGCAGCTGGTGACAGATCCGTTCTGGACGCTGCCGTATGCTTACTGGCGCATGCCGGAGAAGGCACCGGCTCTGTGGCGCGATCTCTGCCAGTCGGCACTCTGCATCTACAAGGGCGATCTCAACTACCGCAAGCTTGTGTATGACTGCACTTGGCCGCATGAGACGCCATTTGTGTCTGCCATCGGTCCTCTACACACAGCACCGGATGCACCGCCGCTAGTAGCACTGCGTACCTGCAAGGCCGATGTTGTCGTGGGTCTTGCACCTGGCCAAGCTGAACAGGTCTCGCAGGCTCACGACAACTGGATGGTGAGCGGTGAGTTTGCTGTGGTGCAGCTATCGGTGGCTGATGCTGGTCAGATCGAAGCGTGAATATAATAATAAAGAGGCTGCCACCTGGCAATTCAGACCAGTCGCCTGTCCACTTTTTACTCTTTCGCCGTCTTGTTTTTGCAGCAATGTTGCCTACCGGGGCCGAGCTCATTTACCAGGGCGCAGAGGCGGTAAGCGTGCCTGTGAACGCGCGCTGTAACTCCTGACACCTCCACTTATGGCAGCGACTTTGCGATGCTGGCACAGCGCGTCTATTGCGTGCCATTCTTGGGTCGCAAGGCGGTGGCCAAGGAGCGCTTCAGCAAAGCATATCGTCATCCAGTCCTAGACCGGAAGCTGACGTCGCGCCGAGTGGTACAGGTATACAACACAGTGGGCTGCCGCCGCCGCATTGTCGCCTGCCTAATCACTCGCCGGTGTTGCCTTTATTGTGGCGGTTAGGAAGCTCGCTTGTTGCAGCGTTGCCGCCGTGCAGGCGTGGCGGCGCCCGCTGTTTATCATGTCGATTTGGGCGCAAGCACCATCTACATGGAGCATATTGACGCGACAACGGTGCGCGACCATTTGCATCAGGCGACGCTGCGCGCTGAACAAGGTAAACACTCGGACGGCTGACCGCCAGACCGCCAGACCGCCAATGTTCTGGCATTAAGCATGAACGCGCCTACTAGTGTCGCTGCTAGCCCAGCAGATTGGTCAGCTGCTCGCCAGGATGCATCAAGCGGACGTGATCCATGGCGATCTGACCACCTCCAACATGATGCTTCGCAAACAGGAGGAGGGCGACCAGCGCTTGGTAGGCATATCTGCCATAGGCTCTATGTGTCGTCGACTCATCTGCGATGATTAGGTGGCCATTGACTTTGGTCTGAGCTACACATCCACCCTACCCGAGGACAAGGCGGTCGATCTGTATGTACTAGAGCGGGCGTTTCTCAGCACCCATCCCAACTCGGAGCAAATGGTGGGCATCTACGCTGGGTAGCGCTGCTGAGAGTACATAAGCCTGACAGTAGGCGATCCATCGACTGTCGATCTAGTTTCAGGAGATCCTAGATTTCTATCGGGCCACCGGTAAAGGCAGTGGGGCGCAGCAAGTTCTCAAGCGGCTTGATGAAGGTAACGCTCGCATAGTGGATAGATACGCGACTGCCATGCTTACGTATACTATATGCTCCCGTTGTTAGTGCGTCTGCGTGGCCGTAAACGTAGCATGATCGGATAGACTGCCTCAGTTGCGACAATGCATGCGGTACATTTGCTGCCACACATGATTAAAATGACATGGTGCTTGGAATAGCGATGTGCATTGAAACGCATTGGCACATCCAAACCGCCGCCGCAAGGTACGCCGCAAAGGGATATAGACACGCTACTGCAAGTGTAATACGTCCATCGGCACGCTGTTTTGACCGTACACTGGCGTCAACCATGCTGTGGCAATCGACAGAGTCATGTAATGCCGCTGATTTCTGCTACGCCTCAAAGACCATCCTTGGAGTGTGGCACACTATGCGCCTTGAGATCAGACCGTCGCGGCGCGATAAGCGGATGAAGCTGCGCCAGATAGGTGATGGCCCACCTGCGCGCGCGCGCAAATCGTCAGCAACATGCTTGCGTCTGCGTGACATATCAGTCACTCACATCAGATACAAGCAAATCAGTGTCATGATAATAGTCGTCCGGTATACCCTGCCAGTAGCAACAGCAGCAGCGACCGCCGCACAAAGCACAGCCAGTTAGCGCTGTTGACCGGCTTGTCCAGACATTGGCCAGCGCCATACTGTCTGCCTCAACTTACACCTGGTTCTGGCCGCGGGGGCTAAACAGGTAGCCGGCCGCACACAGGCCGGCCGTCAGGACAGCGCCAATAACGATATAGCTGCCGCTCATGGTGGAATGCGGTAGCAGCCAGAGGACAGTGCAAGACGATGAACACACAGGTAAGGCGCACGCACGAAGCACACGGGCAACAGGTGTAGACGTGCGCGCAGAGGAATCACAACGGTGAACAAGCGGCTGGGATGCGTAGGCGAGGACAGTGACGAGTGTGGAAGAGACCAGCTGACGATGCCCACACTCTCTCTCATGGGCTAGCGACCTCGGCCTGCAGGATTCGCTGATCCGGATCACAGGATCCAGCGTGCGTGTATTTTCCTATTCCCTACGCCGGCGATCGGACCCGCAATGCACATTGCTCACTTTTTCCGCCGCCGCGCCGCTATTGTCGTCAGCCGATCACGTCCTCAGCGCCGTGTGTGTGTGTGCTGCGTACTACGCCCTCGTGATCCTGTGTCGTTACCATGGCGTCTCGCAAAGCCACCGCGTCTGCGGCCAGTCTGCTCAAACTGCTGGTGCCCGCCGGCCAGGCCAGCCCGTCGCCGCCTGTCGGTCCGGCGCTCGGCCAGCGCGGTGTCAAGTCCATGGACTTTTGCAAGCAGTTCAACGATCGCACAAAGGCCATCGCGCCAGGCACGCCGCTGCCGGTGCAAATCACGGTGAATCCCGACCGGACGTTTTCCTTTGTGGTCAAGACGCCACCCACCGCGTTCCTGCTAAAGCGCGCGGCAGATGTTAAAAAGGGCGCGTCCTCGCCAAAGCACGAGACGGTCGGGCGCATCTCCGTGAAGCACATCTACGCTATTGCCCAGCTAAAACAAAAAGATCCAAGCCTGGAGCATCTGTCGCTCAAGGCCATCTGCGGCACCATCATCGGTTCAGCGCGGACCATGGGCATTGAAGTTGTCTACTAGATGGCGCAGTCAGCAAGCGAGCAGCCGGGCGGGCGGTTTAAGCGCAAGTAAAGCCTACGCCTTCAGCGCGCGCGCGCTTTTGCTTGACTGCTGGCCTTTTTTCGCTAGCGCAGCCAGTAAACGCACCGTTGCATTCACTCCGTAACACGCCCTGTTGCCTAGTGCCTGGGACAAACACCATTTCGATTCTCGGGTCCATTTGAATGCAACACGTGATGCAATGTGCGTGGCCTTTGGATCGACCGCGTCATGGACGATCGCCTGCCGCCGACAACAGCGCGGAAGGGGCGTGTGCACAGGTCCCCACATATGAACAATACTGCGATGAAAACGCTCGCGACAACGCCAGCGACCACGGTACGCTTGCACTGCTAGCCAGATAACACGCGTTTTGCTTTGCTACAGCATCGGCACCGCATCCACGCAGTCAGTGGCCGACCCGCGGTGCTGCCGTGCTCCTTTGTCCGTCGTACTTTTGCATCCTTGTCGCACGGCCACGCTACACCCTCCCCCTTGTCCGCTTGCTCGTACACGCTATCTCCCTGCTGCACCTTCGTGCTTTCCTACCTTTACCCATCCGACGACGGTTTTGGCGACTGGCCGTTGTCCGTAAGCGTGTTGTTTTTCCGCCAGCGCGTCCGAAACCGCCTGTTCTTTTTCGTTGCGCATTTTGCTCTCCGTTTATTACCTACTCCAACGCCACAAACCCAGCCGCACAGCAAACGCGTCTACGTGCAGCCGTCTCTGCACCTTGTCTCTACCACCCGCTAGTAGAGTAGACCAGTGCTAGTGGTTTGCCTGCAAGGCGCACACCCGACGTGGTTCGTCTGCATAGACAGCCCTGCCAGGTCATTAGCGGCACAGTGCTTTTGCAAACAGCCATCTCCGCAGTGGAAGCACATACTGTCTACGCGGCTGCCAGACCTGTGCCCTGCAAGAGGAGGAGCGGCCGCAATGTCGCTGCCACCGCTAGACCAGGCGCAAACACCAGGTCAAACCAGCGCTCCACGAACGTCTATAGCACTGTTACAGCGTCGACATGCGCCGCCAGTGCCTATGCTGCCACTTTCGCCGACGCTATCGGCCCACGCAGCGATAACGGAACGCGAGCCACCTACGCTGAAGAGGGCCGGAAGCCCCATGGCCTCTCCCATGACCGACTTGTCCAACATACTTGGTAGCAATTTAATGCTCCAGTGCACCAGGTATGACGGCAATGTGTATTGTATTCCGTACACTTGGCTTGTACTCACCTACAGCGACTATGCCAACGGCTAGTCTAAAAGTGCAGACGCCAAAGCATAGACGGAGCTTGGATGTGGACATGCAGATCAGCGCTGAGACGCCAACCAGTGCCGAAATGCCGGTTCCTCCATTGTCGACATCATCGTCCATTTCTACAATCTCCTCCATGGCCTCTACGCCACGTGAGATTAGCGAGTCACCCTGCCTATCACGCCTCTCTTCAGATACTGTTTATGGCGATATACCGCAGCAGCATCCATCTAGCACTTTGGCAACGCTGGACTTTCAATGGCCACCCATAATGAGCACAACTTTACCGGCAAATCAGCACGACGATCGATCAAGATCGAGCATGCTGCATGCAAAGCGACAAAAGTGCCATTCTCCGCCTTCTTCACCTTTGCTCAAGCTTGAACGACGCTCGACAGGCACACGCAGGTGAGTTGAGCTTTTCAGCAATGTTATTCGATTCGTTTGCTCTGCAGACTCAACATAGATATTTCCCTGCTCAATACCGTTTTATCACCAGTGACCAGCGAGAACCATCGCAGTTGTCAAGACCAGCTGCAAGTCGACGAAGACGCACCAGCATGCACACCGATCAGCTGGTATGATGTAGTGTCGGTGCTTGCATCAACAGCCTCTGCTAATCAATAGACAAAAAGGCATGTGGCCTCCCGATGGCTGAACGTCCAACGCGCCTGTTTATGCGCAGTGCCGTGGATTTGACGCTGACCTCCAGGAGCAATATGCAAGCCGACCCATCTGGAGAACGACCTTGGCCGATGCTAACACAGCATTTGCATCGTGCCGATACATCGCCATCACTGCCAATGTCCACCGTGGCCCAATCACGCCCCACTGGCGATCGACAAGATGCCAAATTGGCAGCAACACCTCCACCCGTCTTGCTGGGAAATGTGCGTCGCGCACACAGTGTACTTACCAAAAAGACGTTCCTACACTCCCTGACCCGCAAGATAACAGGTAGCAAAGCGGCAAGCTCCACTGAAGCTATGGCGATGGGTACACCTAGCAGGCCAACAAAACATGCCACACTGGAACGACACATGTCCATTGACATGCAAACACCGGAACCCAAGCCGCAAACTTCTTTTACTCCTGATCAGGCCTACTTGCCTCGCACTGGATGTGATAATAGAACACCAGCACTACCCTGTTGGTCGGTTCAGCAGGATGCTATCAAGCGTATCTCCGTGGACACGGTATGGCTAGCAATGTCAGGCGCATACCTAAGATGTACCCGTCTAACGTGTAATTGCATCCCAAATACCAGCTAGTACGCGTGCTGGGCGGCGAGTTTGCCTGTCACTACGATCGTATTCACGTATTGGACTGCCGTTTTCCCTACGAATACGACGGCGGCCATATCACCGGCGCCATCAACATCAACACACCTGAAGCGCTGGACGCATATTTCTTTGGAAAGCTGAATGCTGCCACCATACCGAGCAAGCAATCGCACCGCACCCTGGCCGTGCTTCACTGCGAGTTTTCCGCACAACGCGCTCCGCGACTGTAGGTAGCAGACAATGAAGCGGATGGCAACGGCTGCTGCTCGTAGCTTACACGACACAACACAGCGCACTCTATCTTCGCAGTCGAGACCGCGAGCTAAACGCCGAGCATTACCCGCACCTGCACTATCCGGAGCTCTATGTGATGGACGGTGGATACCGGGCATTTTTTGCCAAGCATAAGGTAGGCACACTTTGATGACCGCCTTTGCTCAATCACGAAGCGTCTGTGCAGTGCAGACTGATGCTGATTTATGCGCGGGCGTTCTAGCTGCATTGCGAGCCGCAGCAGTACGTGCCTATGGCGGATCAAGCGCACCGGCAGGATTGCAAGACCCATGCACGCCGGCTACGCCTGTCAATGCCGCGCGCCAGCTCCTTTTCAATCCCTAGTAGCAGGCATACAGCCGACGACGGCCTGTGTCACCGATCGCCGGCTAAACGCGCGGATAGTCTTGTGTGAATGCCGGCCCTACCCCAGCATAAACCAAGTCTACCTCTGTAGAATGTACCATTCCATCTGACCCTGCAATACATGTTTATCCGTCTGAATGATGTCATGGCATCAAAAGGCCGCAGGTAACCAAAGGTAGACAAAGGGCATGTGCAAGGGTAATGGGCGCAGTGCATGAGCAGCAAAGCGCAAAAGCCGAGGTGCAGTTCATAGGTGCGCGGCAAAGCCATCAGACAGAATACAGAAACGTGCACGAAAGTGGCGAAGCTGAAACGACGGAAACGAGCCGCGGAAACGCAACGGCCGTTTGACGCAGGATTACAAGCAAGAATACGGGACATATCGGCAGGCGCGGAACGACGGTCTGTGCGCACATGCAAGGAAGGCGAGCAGACAAAGCGTACCTAGCCCTGCACTTTGGGCCGCGGGTTCTTCACCAGAAACGAGCCACTGTCGAACATTTCCGTGGTCCAGCCAGCGGCTTTAAGCGCCCTTTGCACATTAGGCAGGAGTTTGGCACGACCATTGCGCGAGTGCCGGCCAGCACCCGTAACAATGCGCAAGGGACGTGCGGGAGCACGAACATCTACAGGCGATGCGTCAATGATGTTAGCGTTGGCCGTGGCAATAGCGAGGCGACCGTCGGCGGTGTGAAGAACGCACCTGCTTTGGCCCGCTCCATGGCCGACCAGTCTTGCGCAGCAAGCAGCGCCACCTCTACAGCCTGGTCCACATTCATATAGTGCAAGTCTACCAAATACTCGCGATCCCATGTCGCTCTGCAGGTGGACAGCAGCCGTGTAGGCAAAGCAGTGAGTGCACGGCATCACGACATAGTAATCTGCCATTGCATCACATACTGGAAAGAGTGGAGAACGCCTAGCGCTGCGCGCGTATTCCACGTGCGCACCTTGTTGTCGAGATTACGGCCCTACACAAACAGCGCATATTGCTCGTGTGAGCAAGATGTCCCAAGCATCCGCGTCGTTCTGTTCCTATAACACTATAGCACAATGATGCTCACCTCGGTAGCATAGTAGGCGGCCACGGCCGCGCCGCCCGAGCCGGCATGGTTGCGATTGCGGAAAGCGGTAGCCGCCTTACGGTAGGCCTCGTTGCGCAGCTCGAGATACTCGTCGGCTACTTGCTGGCAATAGATTGGGTCCGCCTCCTTGCGCTGATGATACGTCTCTTCGTCACCATCTGTATCTGTCTTGCGCCGCGAACCAGCCGCGCTTTTCCAGTCGCTGTTACGCTCCTGCTTGCTGGTGCATGCGTTACTAGCGACCATTTTGGTGACTTTTGTGGCTGCTGGCGTAGGTTTGGATGCTTTTGCTTGCTCATCACGGTGATGCCGCTGCGCCGTCCAAAAGTCCATACTAACTTGGTTAGATTTTCGCGCTGGAACTCCAACTGCAGGGCTGCCCGGCGTGGTGATGCTCATTGGCTTGCCCCAGCCTTTAGACTGTTTCTTCGTCTTCTTTCCAGAACCGTTGCTCTTGGTCTTTGCTCCGCCAGCATTGTCGCTAGACGTGTCCAGCAGATGGGCAACTGCAGCGTCTAGGTTAAACTGAAAAGCGAGCAATGTGTCGGTCAATGTCTCTATGTCGTGGTTTGGCAAGATAGCTTGCAATTGGTCCAGCAACTGCTCCATCTGCAGCGACTCGTCCTTTGCTGGCAAAGGTGTCTTTGTTGTAGACTTTGGCTTTGCTGCCGTCGCCACTGGAGATGCAGATGCTGTATTACGCGTGCTCGCGGCAGTGCTACCGGCTGTGCTGGGGCGCCAGCGTGATAACCCGCGCGATGCACCTGCTGTGGCGCTGGCTGCAGATGATGGCGTGAGAGACATATCTGCAAGTCGTGCAGTGGCTGCGTCCAAGTCCAACTGGCAGGCATGGAGCGTAGAGCGAATAACCTCACGGGACGTATGCGGAAACACCGCCGTCAACTGATTCGTTGTCCGTTCGATGGCTGACCAGCTGCCACTATCCATAGGCACCGATGCCACGGGTGACAGCACGCGCTGTGCCGCCCAGGCATCTGTATGGGCCGGAGACATGGGGGTAGCAGGTTTGGCGGCCAGAAACGACTCAAGATGCATGGTGCCGGTTTGCTTCTTGGATCGGTGACCCCGCAATGATCGACTCTTACCGCCAGACGATGTGCCGGTGGCACCGGATGCAGCGGACATGGATGCAGACGCAGTGGATGCAGGCCATGAGTGGCCAGAGCCGCTAGTAAACGATTCGTGCTCGGACCCAGCGCCCAAGTCAGACGAATGCGAGTCTGCATGCGCCGACCGCGACGAGGATGAGGTCGATCCGCATGGCTGCGAAGATGCTGCCGACGCGGTGGATGACGCGTCCAGAGAAGCGGACCAAGGGCGCAGCCTATGCATCACCTCTCCTTCTCCGTGTGATTCGCCCAATATCCAGTCCATGATTCGGTCTACATCTCCATTGCAGCGACCCATGGCCGACTGCAGCTGCGCATGTGACAGATCGGGAAAACAGGCGCGCAAAAATGCCTCGCGCTCCTTGTCAGCGTCCTCGCTGTCCCACGAGGAAGACGCGCCCCTGGAAGCCGCCGCTGCTGTCGATGCACCATTCAGTGCTACGTCCTGAGGCGACGCAGCCTGTTTCTCCTGTTTCTCTTGCTGTGGCCGCTTTTTGCTTGCTTTGGAGCGGCCTGACGACAGCTTATCGCAATGCTTCAATGGCGACATGGTGTGTCCACATACGACGCGGCATTAACGTGCCGGTACTGCCCGCGAAAGAGGTGGCAGAAAATAGAGCGAAGCGCGAGAACACGGCAAACGTGTGTGCAGCGCAAAAGTCTGTGTGAAAAGTCCAACTAGGCTGGCGAATCGGGCCGCGTGGTGGCAAGGGTACGGAATGAACGAACAGGCGGGTGCACGGCAGCACAAGCGAGTTATGCAAACCAGCGACAAAGGCCGAATGTACGCTCGGGATGGGCCAGCCGCACGGACAAGCGTGCATGCACCTGGCGAATTGTGTCAAAACTGCTGTCGCAGCAGAACCTAACGGCGAAAAAAGAGTCTCGTTCGAAGAGATAGGCAGAAGCGAATGAGCAGAGGTCAGTAGCAACGGACGAGAAATGGTTGCGGGAAGTGTCCAAGGGAAAGAAAGACAAGCGAGCCGTCTAGTGCTACTGACTCTACCGCTATCGCCTTTACCAGCCCCACACTAATCAACAGCATCAGCAGCACCGTGCATCCCTGGTCTGCCACATACAAATGCCCACCAAACACACACACACACACGTGCATACTGTCCTACTCGGCTACTCTACCGTGTCAGGCATGTCTTTGATGGGCAAAATAATAATCCTTGCACTCAGAACCGGAAAAGGTCAAGGTTGCAATAGACAATAGACGATGGACGTGCCCGCGGTGGACGCGGCAAGTCGAAAGCGGCCGTCAAACAGGCCATCTCAAAGTCGCCAGAGTTTGTCTGGCGGTGGGATTCCTTGTTCGCTAACAATGAGCTCACACCTACGGTCAAGGCTGGTGTAGCCCAGGTGCATCATGCAATGCCTGATGTGTCGATCACACCCATTACGGCGCAAAAGACTGATTGAATGCTTTTACACCTTGTTAGACGACTTGCTGTAGTACACGATGAGTGATTTGTACCATGGTAGTGTCAGATTGACACAGAGCGTATCCGCCGGGAGATGCGCGCATATTCATCAAAATGATTCACAGTCATGCTATTATTCAGCATAATAGCATTACTCGGCGCTCTACGTCGTGTCCGGACAGCAAAGGGCGCTTGGCAAGACAGTCGGATATCAGTTGGCGCTGGCGGTTATGGAACTAAAAGCAGGCCATCCTACTTGTGTAGCCAACAAGCTTTACATTATGTTTCGACATCTCCACAGGTCAACCACATATCACTCGGGGACAGAGATAAGGCACAGGTTGGAGCTCTCGCAAGCCCTACTGGATGCGCGGAGTAGCGACAGGCGATGGCCCTCCTGAGGCGATGCGTTGCCGTTACCATCGGCGGTATCCGGCCGAGACTTGCGGTGGCGTCGGGTTCGCACCTGCCACAGCTGCCAGCAGATCAGCGTAGACACAATGCAGTCTGTGAGCAGTAGCCGCGTGGTTAGTCGTGTTGCAACAATGGCACGCCCCTACTCGCCACATAAGGTGCACGATGAAAGGTCGTCATCTACTTACAGTCAATGCCGTAGATATGGGAATGCCATTTGCTGAGCGTCTCCACTGTCTGGCTTACGCAGGCAGCAGTGACGTTGGAGACGGCCACGCCAAAGCCGTAGATCAGGCCGTCCTGAAAGAGAAGCCAAAAGACATGCCGTCCCTTGCTCCGGCACTGTACCCACATGGCGTAGAGGAAACTGCCAGTTAGACTGATGTTGCTAGTCATGTCGATGGAGAATTTAGCCAGGATCCAGCTCGAGTTCAAACCCAGTGCGCAACGTCCACTGCCATATTGGAACGCCTGCATCGCCCAAATAGACGCTATTCCTACGGCAAACGTCATCATGATGGCCAGTATACCGATGCCAAGCACGATGCTGGACCGGTTTGTGCCATAGTACGCTTTGGTGAAGAGAATGCCCACAATAGAGGGTGTACCGACGGTGATGGCCAGCTGAGAGCAATGGTTGACAATATCGCATGAAACATACCAGGGAACGACGCCGCGTAAGATGCCAAGGATGGCAGCAGCCGTGCCGATGATCGTTTGCACTATATTCAGCCAGAGCACCGGTTGGCGAGGACGGCCGTATACCAGGCTGATGGCCATGTAGCTGTTGTGCAGAAAGCGAACAGCAAGCAACGCGACCAGCATCACGGCCCACACCATATACTGGTATTTGACGCGATCGGGAAACTCTATCGTATTCCAGTTGTCGTGTACGGCGCCATGGATCGTTGCGTTTTCCAGCTGTGGATCGAGGCCTACATAATTGTTGGTATCGATGTTGGGATCAATGGTAGTAGCATTTGACAATTTCATATCCATCTCTGGCACCATGTTGTTACGGCGGCCACGCACTGGGTAGGCGGGCAAGAGCGGCGTTATGTGGTATTTTGCTCGTCACGTTCCGTAAGACGGAACGCGGCGCGCAAGGGCCAGGATAAAGCAACCGTACAGCGTTGCTGAGATGCGCGGCGGCGGTGCGAAAATAATGCAAGACGCGTGGCCGAAAAAAATTGGCTGCAAGGTTAAAGTTTTCGTGAGCAACGACA
>KZ992924.1:0-12333 GCA_003614735.1 Thamnocephalis sphaerospora | reverse complement strand
GGAAGGAGACACCCTTCTCCTGTATCTCTTCCAGCGTCTTCTCGTCTTCATATCCGATTTCAACCTGCTGGTAGCGGGTTTTCAGATTCTTGGTGCTATTCAATTTGGTTAAATAGACACCTGCTTCGCGCCATTTGTCGTCAAAGGCTGAGAAGTCATATGAGAGCGCGTTTTTGTATGCGTATTCGGCCACTCTCGGGCGGAGACCCTTTTGAAGCACCACCAACTCGCTTTCGTCTCTGTTTCGTAGGCGAAGTGTGCTGAATGGCTGGTATACCAAGGCGTCGGCGAGTGTCGGAGGGTCGGGCTTTTTTGGTGGCCCTCTTCTCCGGCCCGACCTACGGCCTACGGTGCGCCATGCGTTTGAATTGCCGGCTGCCATTGCGCGTGGCGTCGACATATGCTTTGCTCTCATCAACATCGCGCGAGAGGAAGGTGGTTCTTGGGTTTTGGCGCCATTTTGCGTAAATTTTCACTGTCTACTCTATTTCTTCTTTTGACCTACCGTTAGCTTGCTTCCTTAGCGCAGTCGGCAGCGCGTCAGTCTCATAATCTGAAGGTCGCCAGTTCGATCCTGGCAGGGAGCATCTTTTTGTTGTTTTAGCGCTTTTCCACCCGGGCTCAGATAAATTTGTAACACTTTTCCACCGGAAGCTAGGTGGTGTAACACTTTTCCACCAGGGGCTAGGTGGAATGGGCGTATACGAGCAGGGCTGGGCCAGCAGGTCCAGCAAGAGGTGGGAAAAGGTTACGAAGGGTAATAAACGCGGGTTAACTGGAGGGATTGACTAACAGCGTCCGCCGGTACAGTATAGTCCAGAGGGCGATGTCAATGTCAATGTCGAGCTAACTAAGAGAGGTATGGTCGATTCGTAGCAGGGCTGCGGAGGCGTAAGAAGGAGCGGCGTCGGTCGGGAAATGGTCACGTGAGACCCAAGGGTCAAAATTGTTACAGGTGGAAAGGGCGTCTACGAGCAGGACTGGGCCGAATAGGTCCAGCGACAGGACGGAAAAGGCTACGAGAGTAATAAACGCGTGTGCTGACGTAGAGGGATTGACTAACAGCGTCCGCCGGTATGATAAGCCCAGAGGGCGATGTCAGTGCCAATGTCAATGTCAAGCTAAGGGAGATAACGGGTGAAGGGTATGACTGATCTGTAGCGTGGTCGACGAGGCGTATGGAGAAGCGGCATCGGTCGTGGGATGGTCACGTGAGACATTAGGGTCAAAATTGTTACAGAGCCGAGTCAGACAGGTCCAGCTCAGGCGGAAAAGGTTACGAGAGGTAATAAGCGCGGGCTGACATTGAAGAATTGATTAACGGCGTCCGCCAGTACAGACTGTCCCAGCAAACGATGTCCATCAGTAAAAATGCGCTAAAATCGTTACATACTCTCCCTCCAGCGTTAAGCTACTCTTGAAGTTTGTCGCGCCTTGGCAGGTGTATTGAAGATGCGCTTTAGGCGATCCCGATGTGCTAGGCGGTGCGCTCTAGAGGCATTACTCCCGGTACGGAGGATGCGGTACGTTTCGTTGCCGAGACAGTCTTCAACCAAGGCCCGGTCCATTTAGCTTGAAGTTTGGCGGGTACGCCAGAGTCGAGGGTCTCTTTCAGCAACCACACGGAATGCCCAATACTGACGTCTTCACGCTCACTGGATGGATGCAAGCGAGCGCTGAAATGACGGCGCTGGGTGCCTTGGATAAGCTTGATGCGTTTTTTGGCAGCTGTCACTGGTGCGTAGAGTTGATGCAGTTTTACGCTACGGGCGATGATGAGCTCGCGCGGATCTGCTACGGATGGCTCGTCGGTATGCTGCAGTGGGCCGACTAGGTTGATGCCGGCACGGTGGAACGGCATATCTACCGAAATAGAGCGGGCAATGACGCTTATGTCGATTTAAAGCGGCCATTCTAGCAGCTGCGACGCGGTGAGTAACTATGAATGCCAAGAAACGGCGGTTTAGGACGTGGCCGCTGGTTTGGACGTCGGCCCGTGCGGCACCAATGCCAAAAGACGGCGTTTTGGTTTGCGTTCATGTCGTTATGTGATTGTCGGGACAAAAATGTAGATGAGCGCAGTGCGATCTGAGCGCCTTGCTGGAGTGCGAGGCGGTCATGCTACGGCGACTGCTCTACTTGGATACCCCTCCGCCGTGATTCGTTGACGAGCTGGGCGCGCAACGTGTTATGGCCCGCAGGGAGATGTCTGGATGGGCTGCTTGGCTACGGCAAACAAGCCGTACCAGGCAACGGGCATTTAATGTTCTGCTATCAACAAGGAAGGCCAAGACTTTGTGCAGATGAGCGCGTCAACAAGGGTGCCCTTGTGATTTTATTCGCAAAGCCACGACCAAACGTCATGGGCTTGGCCAAACTAGCCATCTAGCTTGGTGGCGCGTACTTTTTCTCAGACGTGGCAAAAACGATCTCACCCAGAACGTCCTTGAACTGCGGCTGCGCGTACAGGGTCTTGACATAGCGCATGAGATTCTTGTAGGAACCGACGTGTTCTGGGGCGAGCACGGTGGTAAAGCCGACCGACAGGGTGGCGCCAAGAACGATATCCGCCAGAGTGATGCTTTCGCCAACCAGGTAGGTCTTGTGCAGCAAAGCAGCGTTCAGCACCGTGAATGCGCCCTTGATGTCGTTCACGGCCTTATGGTAGGCACCCTTGTTGTACGGGACGAAGCCCAGAATTGGGTAGAGCCACTGGGCAAGCGGACCATCAATCCTGTTGCTGATAAAAAACAGCCACTGCAGGACCTCGGCCGTGCACTCTTTGGTGGCGCCCAAAAGCTTCGCATCACCTTGGCTGGCCACTAAGCGCCGTGAGCACAGAGAGTTAGCAAGCGCCCGTCTCTTGGGTCGGCACCATGTAATAGTGTTTGCCAGGCACATGAATCAAGCTGCCGCCTGCCATCTCGCATAGATATCCACTACGCACCGTAAAAAGCGATGGCGTTGCTTTCAAAGAGATTTGTCTTGTCGTTCTCAAAGGCCGGCACCTGGCCGGTAGGGAACTTGGCAATATACTCGGGCGTCTTGTTTTCCGTGCCTATATCAAACTGAGGAATGCTCAGCTCAACGCCGGCATACTTGGCTGCGATAGCGGCCTTGGCGGCACGCGGGTTTTGCGGAAAAGTGTAGACTGTACCAAAAGTCATGTTGGCCAAGGGTGCGGGTGGAGTGAAAAGCTAAGCGCTGACGTGTCTGTGCAGGGCAGCCGACATAAAAATTTGTTCCACCAAGTCTGTTTTGCCTATTGATAAAAATTATCGAGTCCACCTGACTCGGATTTGTCATATACACTGTGACACAGAGTGAATGTTTTATGAAACAGCGTGTACGACAGCAACGTAGCGCAGTGGAAGCGCACTGGGCTCATAACCCAGGGGTCGGTGGATCGAAACCACCCGTTGCTACTCCTTTTTGTTTTCCGGCGGCCCTTTTTGCTTTTTTGCACAGCAAAACGCCGTCCAGTCACGCAACAGACAACTTTTTTTGCTACTCGCCGCACCTGCATTCACGTACACACCATGGGCAAGAAGAAGAACTTTATTGACAAAAAGAATGCGCGCCACTTTCATCTGGTGCATCGTTCGCAGCGGGATCCGCTGATTGCGGATGCTGAGGCATCGGAGCGCGTGTTCGTGGAGGTGACGCCGGTAAGGAAGGGCGGCGGTCGGCGGGCGGCGGTGCTAACCAGAGCTAACGAGCGACTGCGTATAGGGTGTTTCGTCTGCTGCAGCCGGAAAGCAGGCTGACGACAGCTACGACTATGACGAGGATCTCGACGAGCAGCCGAGGTGTGTAAGCGCTTGCAATACCAGGATGTGGCAGAAAAGGCCTGACAAATGTACTGGATGCATGCGTTTTGCGCTACAAGCCGTGCAGGACAGGCTGCATTGTACGGCGTGTTTTTGGATGATGCCGAATACGACTATACGCAGCATCTGCGCCCGATGGGAAATCTAGGCGCCGTGTTTCTTGAGGCGCCGTCCAAGGACCGCAAGCCTACCAGGCGTGGCGGCGGCATTCAGGTAGACGCTTGTTGCTGGCATGCTGGCGTTGGTCTGTAGCTTATTTGGACGCATGTGCAGCTCAAAGAGGACGTGGAAGAGGCAAGCAGCGACGAAGAGCAACCTAGTCGCCGCAGGATTCCCGATGTGAGCCTTCCGCAGGAGGTGCTACCATCGACACACGAGATGTCGGTTGGCCTTATGAACCAGCAGGCGATGCCGCAAGGTAAAGACGTGGCCGTGGCGCTGGAGTGGCTCCGCGAAACTCACAGACTCTGTCGTTGTCATACTGGAAATCATCTTAGGTCTGCAGCCTGACATGGACCCTGAGCTTCGTGAGGCGCTGGAGGCATTGGATATTGAGGAGTTTGTCGACGAAAACCTGGACGACGACTTTTTTGCACACCTTGACGAAGATGTCAGCGATGAGGATTATCTGCAGGTGGATGTGGCCGACAGCGATGAGGAAGATGACGACGGCGCCGAGGGTGGCTGGGAGCAGCGATTCCTAAAGTAAGTATGCTGCATTCAAGTGTATAATGCATGAAAATTTACCGATGATCTGACTATTCTGCAACGCCAGGTTCAAGCGGGCTCAGGCGGCAGCCAGGGCCGCTGATGGAGACAGTGATATCTTTGAAGATCGCTCGGTTGGCACCGGGTTCTCCATGTCATCGTCAGCAATGTTCCGCAACGAAAAGCTCACGCTGCTAGACGACCAGTTTGACAAGGTAGGCCGGTGCGCATTGATGACACGCTCTACTGTTGGCTAATTGCAGTGTGTACATGGCTGTTCAGATCCAGGAAGAGTACGAGGATAGCGAAGAGAGCGAGGATGAGCTGGATGATGAGTCCGCCTCCGGACATGGACGGCCAGGCCTGATTGCCATCAAACAGCGCGAAGACTTTGAGGCAATTCTGGATGATTTTCTGGACAAGTACGAGATTGTCGGCAAAAAGATGGTGCCTATGCTTCACGGCACAGCCGAGGAAAAGCTTGGCGCCATTCGGCAGGCGTGTTTGGTGGATGAAGAGGGAAGTAATGGCACGGTGCAGGAAACGAGCGCACGCCTGCGTGCCCAGCTGGCACATCCGTCGCGATCCAGCGGTCTGGATGAGCTGCGTCCACAGGAGAAGGAGCGTGATGCTTGGGACTGCGAGTCGATTTTGAGTAGGTGCCGTGGTGTCGGTACTGGTGCGAGCATTGGATGCATCGATTGCTAAACGACTGCTGAACGACATAGGTACGTATACCAATCTGGAGAACCACCCGGCACTTATTCGCGAGTCGGCACCACAACGCATCCGCATTAGCCGAAAGAGTGGTATGCCGGTTGTTGAAGAGCATTCAGAGGCAAAGGACAGCACGGCCGAGGACACGACCGGCGACAACAATGCAAAGTCTGGTGGGTGTCCGCATTGCCTGGTGGCATAGCGCTCTGTTGACAGCCATAATTGCAAAAACACATATACTAATCTGCGTGTGTTGTGCGCGAATACGTAGGGGAAAACCATGGTACCGCTCGACCAAAGAATGAGACGGCAGAGGAGCGCAAGGCTCGCAAGGATGCCACCAAGGCGCAGAAACGAGTAAGTGGCGTGCGGGGATGACATGCTGTTCATAACCTGCTCGCTAATGCTGACGCCACCGCCATCTCTGTTTAGGAGCGGCGTGCAACAAAGAAGGTCAACAAGGAGGCGCAGAAAAGCATTGATACTTATCGCAAGCAGGTGAATGCTAACCGACAAAAGATGCTTTCGGTGACCCATCTTGACTAGGTCAGGCACTCGTCGCTACGGCAAAGTCGCGTGTGCAGACGATGTTTACTGGGCAAAAATAAACTCATGCACCAAAAAGTTACGGATCGCGCATATTTTGCAGTGTGGGCTCTAGTGTCGCCGCAGTATACTCGGCCAGCAGCTGGCCTACGCATCATTAGCGTCAGTGTTGGGGCGGCCAATGCGCACCTGCTTACCTATTGCCTTTAATGCCGATGCGTTCAGCGTATTAAGCATGGCATCTTCGCCAAGAACATTAGCGTACAGGTCTGCGGCGGCCCAATGCACTGCTCTTAGCAGATCTTCATCCAGTTCCAGCAGGGCTGCACAGACGCCACAGTATGGTGCGTTCGGTAAGCGGACGGTCGGCTTATAGTCAGCAGGACGCATAACTTACCCAGCGCGTCTGCAGACTGGAGAGCGCGATGCAGCAGAAGGGTTGCGTGAGTCAGAGCGCTGCAGTGGTTGCAGGCAGACATACCTCGCGGTTCTCTCCAGCATCTGGCGCACTCTGGCTTGCGCGATTCTGCAAACTCTTGCTCGGCTGTTTTGACATTATATGTGGGCGATCGCAAGGACAATGAGACGCTGGCTGCAGCTGTGACCGTGTTGGTCTGGTGTTTTTCATTCCACTTACACACACTTGCCGGCTGCCCACCACCAGCGCGCTCGCTCTCTGCTCGGCATGTCTGCATTCGTGAGTTGATGCATCATCGCGGTGGAGCACAGTAGCAGTCATTGACGACAGGTGCGTAGAACGACGAGCTATCTCAGTTTCTACCGAAATCGTTTGGCCGAAATGCAGCCACCAAATCGGCCACGAGTTCGCACAAGCCGCTGAATGAACGGCGCAAGGAAGGGTCGCCACTGGGTCGCGGAAAAAAGAGTGCAGGAAATGAGTACGCTGCACGTACAGCAGCTGGTAAACGTGCTGGCGCCTACGACGAAAGCACCCAGAACGTGAGCGAGGAGGCGAAACGGCCAAAGCTTGCAGACGAGGTAAAATAGTGTCCATCTGGTTGCGCTTCAGCAGCGACTGAAATTGACCCGAGGACACAGGGTATGATGGCCGATAGAGAAAGCAAGGCGCGCGCTGGCCTATTGCCGGAGAACCATGCCCGAGTAAGCAATGGCTCGGATAGCGAGGAGTCTGATGACACCGATATCGATGGAGATTCGATCAGACTCCCGGCCACACATGAAATCAAGCTTAGCGGCCATACCAGGGTAGGTCAAGCGACCATGGTATTGTCAGCTATAAATTTGGGCGGATGCTTATGTTGCTATCACTTGCAGGCTATTTCAGCGCTGTCTGTGGAGCCGTCTGGTTCGCGAGTGGCTACCGGAAGCTACGACGGCATGCTGCGTCTCTGGGATTTCAATGGCATGGACTCGTCGTGCCGTGCCTTTCGTAGCATTGAACCATGTGAAGCGAGCCAGGTGATGTTTACGCGCATTGCTACCACCGTTACTACAGCGATATTGACGCAACATGCCAGGTCAAAGATGTTCATTTTAGCGTCAGTGGCGACCAGTTGCTAGTGGCGCCGGCGACGTGTCAAGCAAAGATCTATGACCGCAGTGGCAGTGAGATGTGTGTGTTGTAGGGGGAGCAGGGGGACGATTGAGTGTTAACCATCGTCATTTCCGCTGCCGTAGAGCGGAATGCACTCGCGGCGACATGTATATGCGTGACTTGCGGCATACAAAGTAAGTCACACCCGCGTTGGTGCCTCGGCATGATCACTGCTCATCTTTTTATAATATCCTACGCAGAGGCCACATTACGACGCTGAACTGCTGCGCATGGCATCCGCTGATCAGGGAGACGTTTATCACGGGAGCAACCGATGGAACTTTTCGGTAAGTCGGCCGCTGTTCGACATCCTCGTATCGACACTAAGACATCAGCACAGGATTTGGGATGTAAATCAGATGGCTCAGCAAAAAAGCATCGCTGTCTATCGACCCAAGGGCCGAGCCGCGCGGGTACCCGTTACTGCGCTCACCTACAGCCCCGACGGATCATCGATTGCGTGCGGTACGGCTGCGGAGCCCGGTAACAGTGCACAGATATGTTTGCTAACAAGACACTACACAGCCACGCAGGATGGTGTCATCAGCATCTGGTCGGCGTCTGGTGCCCTTGGCCGACCTGCGCAGACGATTGAAGGCGCACACACACCCGGAACGGAAACGTCCTGCCTTTTGTTCTCTGGCGACAAGCAGACCTTTGTTTCACGTGGCGGTGATGGCACTGTCAAGTGTAGGTAGCTCTACAGCGACACTTTTCGTATTCTTGTTCACACACGTCTTGCATTCGGCAGTGTGGGATATGCGCAGCCTGAAAGCGCCGCTTGCTGAAGCATCTGGGCTGCAGTCTACTGGGCCAGAGTCCAACGTTTGCTTTAGCCCGGATGAACAGCTTATACTGACTGGTAAGAGCAGTCGGTGAAGCGCAGCAATAGGCGTGCATTGTGTAACTTACAGTGTCGTCCGCAGGTCTTGATGCAGTGGATGGCAAGCAAAAGGGGCGTGTTGCAGTGCTGGATCGACGCACGCTGAAAACCGTGCATGAACTGGGTAAGCGTAAGCGGTGCATTACTTTAGGGTCGCCGACTAATTGCTTTTTATGCGACATGTAGCGGTGTCCGACGCCGGCGTCACCAAAGTCTTATGGCACAAGCGAATCAACCAGGTATGCTCAATGGGCTGTGCTCACCATTTGGCGCCGGTCCATTAGCTCATGGTGTCGTGGCGAGTAGATTATTGTTGGCTGCAGCAATGGCCAGGTACCGGTGCTGTATGACCCAGAACTTAGCGTCAAGGGCGCTATTCTTTGTGCTGGTCGCGAGCCAAAGCGCCGCACAGTGGACGACATGTCTCTGGGCAGCGTTATTATTACTCCGCACGCACTTCCAATGTTCCGCGACCAACCGGCTCCGCACACTAAGCGGCAAAAGGAAAAAATGCGCAAAGATCCACGCATCTCCAAGCGTCCCGGTGCGTCACTGACACGTATGCGGTGCCAGTGGGTGGTTGAGCTAACCTGTAGTGGTGCATGTGTAGACCTGCCTGTGTCTGGACCTGGACGCGGTGGTCGTATTGGCAGCAGCATGCAGGGTTATTTGATGAAGGACTCGCTTCGCGATGAAATCAAAGGTACGCTGTGCATATGCTGTCTACCCGTGCTGCAGCTCACGCCGCGTGTAGCATCTGCGGCGGAAGATCCACGCGAGGCACTGCTGAAATACGCCAAGATTGCTGAGGAGGAGCCAATGTTTGTCGGACATGGTAGGTAGCTCGTACAGCCCCTTGCGAGGCACGGCCTGCTAACACCACGCTCCAACAGCGTACAAAAAGAATCAGCCAAAGCCCATATTCGACAATACACAAGAAGATGCGCCACGAGAGATGAAGCGGCGCCAATAGGCACAGTTGTCTTGCAGCCCGGATGCCGCACCGCCGCCCGCACTTGCTTGCAATAGAAGCTGTGCTACAACGACCTGTGATCACTTGTTTGATGTCTTGACGTGCGTGTTTGCATAGCGTCATGCTGCTAGAAAGACCGTGTATATCTACTCTTGTTTCACTACCACGTTTGCAATGTCTCCTGCACCAGCATTCTCCTGTCCAGCCGACATGCACCGGTGGCTTTGTTGCGAGCGCGCTAGTGTACCCTACGACCGGCGTATCCCGACATGCAAGCAAACAGTGCCGTATTTGTGTGGCAGCGCAAGATTAGCGAGCCAAATGGTGTCCATGTGCGCAGCGGGTACAGCCAGCACCCACGGTGAGCAAGCAAAATGTGTACACATGATCTCATTTGGGGTGTAAGGTGGAATCACGTTGGTTTCTTACAGCGTATGAGAATCCCGACAACAATCATGTTTTAGCATCGACAGAAATTCTTTGAATAGAAAGATTGCCAAATTTGCTCTGTGTGCGGTCAACAGATGAGTATCACTGGAATGGGCCCAGCGCCACTGTTTCCACCACCACATGTTCAAATGCTTGTTATGGCTTGCCATTGTCAGCACTACGGGTGAGAATAAAACGCAGCTTGAAGCCGCACGCTATATAACAGCGTGTCGGCGGTTTGGCGGCCATTGCCTGGGTATTCATCACGCTGCTCCACCTGCTCACAGAGCATCGCTGCATACCCTTCGTCCTACCCACCACCACTTCAATCGACGCCGCTCACGTCACGTGTACCCATTAGAGGACAGTAGTTGCAGTATTCTGCTCACTTCCTTACGAATAATTATCAATCACCGCCACCCAATATGATGCATTTTGCACTGGTTGCTGTCTGGCTTGGACTTGCCACCGTTGGCGTAGAGCGCGTGGGCGCTACTCAGCCGCAGCGCGCTAGCCACGGCCACCTTCCGCCGCTCAGCCAGCGCCTTTACAATCCGCCCGAGAACGATAACGAACTATATAAACTTCGCCAATGGACGCAGCAGGCCACCGATACGCCCTGGTGCGCCACTGCCAAGCCAATTACAAACCAGGGTGAACAAGTGCGTACTCTACGCGAGGAGACGTGCAATGTTGCGGAGGAGCGGCAGTATTTCCATCGCTGGATGCCCATCAAGGAGCAAAAGGAGATGTACATGTTTCGCTTCAACGACGGTGATCTGTGCTTGACCAGCCACGCGAGTGCTCCCGCTAGCGCCCCCACCAAGGAGAAATACGCCAAGCAGAAATCGCATCAGAAGCGCGACCTTATCGACAGCATGATGGATGCTGTCGGCATAGACAGGCACGAGCAAGCGTCCAAGCCGGCCCAGGAACAGGCGATGGCGCCAGTGGTATCGGGCGCGCCGAGTATGCCTACGTCGACGCCCGTGGCGCAGCTAAAGTCGGCAACATCGGCCGCCATCACGCCCATCTCCGGTAATGCTGGTCGTGTTATGCTGTCCTCCTGCACCGGCGAGGACGCCCAGATCTTTCTGGCAAAGCCGTCGAATAGCACTGATGCCAAGGGCAGCTATTACCAGATAAAGTCGTTGACTAGCGGCACTTGTCTGTCCGGCCAAAACACCAATATGACGGACGTAATTCTGTCGCCCTGCCATGACACCGACAAATCACAGCTCTGGCTGTTTGACAACATCAAGGAGACGATTGCCCATACCAGCGACAAGATGACCGTCTTTGAGTACGCTGCCGCCTTTCAGGTCCCAAACATTGAGAAGCGACTTGGTATGGCTCGCGACACCCCCGTAGACCGCCTCAGCGATGTGGAATCTGCAGCTGTGGCTAGGGTGTCTGCCCAGGCGCAGAACGTGTTTGAAATGATTTTCCGGCTATGCGATTACATCCGCGTCTACGTCCAGAACGTGTGGAGCTCGCACCAGTCGGGCGCAGCGTTTATCGGTCCCCTGACCCGTCTTTTCCTCACGCCCACCGACCGCCCGCGGGCATGGTCAACGACATGGAGCGTGGCCCAGGCTGTGCTGAGCGTTTTGCCGCTGCCGTTCAAGCTATTCACAAAGGGCTTTGATCATCTCGTCAAGGAGGCTGAGAGCCGCAGTAAGCCGCGCCCTCCTACTCCGGCAACGGAGGCGGCCTGGGATCAGTTTGCGCTCGAACAGTCCGACGTGGCTGCCGATGCTCTCTATCTTGGCTTCATGGAGATGTTCCGCACGGCGCGCATCAGCCAGCTCAACGAACTGCTAAACGACTTTGCAAACCACAAGTATCTCATCAACGCACGCCAGTTCTACCACAGCTATCAAATCAACCTTGCACAGCAGCTGCTTACCGCCAAGCAGGACGACTTTTGGGTTAACGTGTGCGTTGCAAACAATCCAAATCTCTGCAATGGCAAGTGGGGCGAGGAGGCACAAGGCAAGAACCTAGGCCGCGTCTACGGCACCTGGTACTCGAGCAACATCCCCGATGCCGCAGCGGACTTTTTGCGTGATACGCTGGGCGACGAGGACAACTTTTACAAGGGTACCGGTGGTTGGAAGCTGAACCGCCACATGTTCACTTGCCCAGGTGGCCGGTGCAAAGCGCGCCTCTTGCTGCGCGGTGGCTCTGCGGGCACGCAGTTTGAGCGCATCTAAGCAGCAGGCTGCGGGATTCGATGGCGTTGCTAAGATCAGTCAATAGATCGCTTGAAGCATTTACCTGTCTAATACCATTGTTCAAATGTGTCGTATTCAGCAGACACTGGCCGTGTTTTGTCGAATCCGCTTGCTGTGTCCAGTATGCATAAACCTAGAGCAGCGCGATAGCGTTTTCATCAAGCACCGCGCCAGCATCAAATCGATGATTGCATATTCTTGAAAGGAAATGGCGCTAGCTGCTCAAGCTGCTCGTCTAGCTCTCCCAAAAATACAGCATATGCAGTTTCGCCGTTGTTCAGCCGCCACAAGGATAGTGCTGAATAACATCGTTTTCTCCCGCACACGTTTGTATACTGCATTGCTGGCTGCAAATGGTGGGATTCGAGATCGATTCGCGGTCCATAGTCCACCCGCTGGATCAGGCGCTGCAGAGGTTCTCTGTGTTCTCGCTC
>KZ992923.1:0-12340 GCA_003614735.1 Thamnocephalis sphaerospora | reverse complement strand
CATTTTGCCATTATGTTTGCATGCACCTTGTACTGCATATGCAGTGGTCACGCAATATGGTGTCTGAGGAAATACATGCTACGCAATATCATTACCGCCAAGCGCTGCATCAACATCAAAATTAACACTTGCGGATCTTTGCGAAGAAATGATGCTGTACACTTCAAATAATCGCTTTGGCTTTTCCAAAAAAAACACAGTAGATGTGATGCACCGTTGTTCGGGCACCATAAAAGTGACCGCCAAGCAAACAAATTTGTTCTTTCGTTTACTCTAAGCTTTAATGTTTATTTAATATCGTGCGACATGCTCATACCAACGTCTCGGCGATGCTAACTAATGGCATGGATGGTGCCACCAAAATATTGGTATCGCCACGCTCTAAGCAGCTGGAACGACAGCACTCGATGCGCCCGGTATAGTACCAATCTGAGGGCTTGCTACAGTAGCAGATACAGTAACAGGTGCAGCGACAGCCTGGGTTGTAATAGCGGCGTTGTTTGGTGCGGTTTGCATGATGGGGGCAGCGATCGCCGGCACGCTCTGCACAGGAGGAGCAACAACGTTTGGCGCGCTTTGGACGGCGGTTACTTGCGGTGCAGACTGTGCCACAGCGCCCTGAATGCTCGCCACATTATTGCCTGGTAGGGTTGAGGCGACAACGGACGCGTCGTTCTTTGGGACCACCGGATGGGTAGTCTGTTGGGCACTTGCAATGACTGGTGAGCCGGCATTGCTTTGAGTACCACTAATCAAGCTATTCTGCACATTAGGTTGCTGCGGCTGTTGCGCTGGCGATGATGCTGGTATGACTGTTTGCGGTGGGGATGTTTGCGGCTGTGGCTGCACTTGCGGTTGCGGCTGTACCTGTGGCTGTGACTGTGCTTGCTGCTGCGGCTGCTGTTGCGGCTGTGGTGGTGAATTAGACGGCGTAGAAGACCCCCTTTGCAGCTTCAGCACTTCCTTTTGTTCGCGCAAAATCTCAAGCTCCAGCTTCATTCTTTCAGTAGCCGCATCCTTTTGAGTAGTATTCATCGTGACCGTTTGAGCCTGCTGCTGCTGCTGCTGCTGCTGCTGCTGCTGCGGTTGCGGTTGCGGTTGCGGTTGCTGTGCTACTCCATCTACTTGAGCATCGCCGCTCTTGACGGTCTGCGCTGGATCAATCTTTTTCCTCAGCTTGGAAATACCAATGCTGACCAATTCAGCGGCAACAGGAAGGGAGGCACCAATAAGAGCAGCAGTCATTTGGCGACGATGCCTTTGGATGATCGTAGCACGTCCATGCGCAGCCAGCTCTCCGGCAGCGCGCGTGTATCCAGGTAGCGGTATATCAGGACTTTGTGGCGTCGGCAGCTGCCGCAGACCAGGCGCTGGTGCTGCGTCGCCTGCGACTAGTAGGGTTGAGAGAAGAAAAAGCAGTGCGACTCGCATGCTCTGCTGGCGTGACCGATGCGGTGATATGAGGCGCACCAATATTGCAAAGCGGCGTAGATGGTGGGGATGTTGTAGAAGGTGCGGTCGTGGCGAGGAAAGTTCGTTGAGAAATATGCGACAAAGACTGCATACAGCGCTCCACAGCCTGTATTTGCACAACAGTGTCGAGTGCAAAGCTAATGTGATGGGCCACGCGCTCATGGAACGTCGGCGCCCAATCCAGTAAATGTGCATCAACCCCCCAATGCTCAAACATTCTCCTACTTGTGTACGAAATTCCGCCTAGAATGGAAAGCACACCCGCTCTTGCCACCGAGATGGATGGGCAAGCACGCCGTCTTCATTGCTGCACGTGCGTTCTCGACCGGTCACGGCTATATTCTCATGTCGCCGCTTGGCTGGCTGGACGTGCTTCAAGTGTCAGCAACACGATGCCATGCCGCTGTTGGCGTAGCAGCTGAGCCGACCGCCTTATCGACCCGTGCTTGCTCGAGGGACGCGGCCAGTGTTGCCATCTTGCCCGGTGTGCTATGCTTTACTTTGTGTACAGCGCGTCTGTGCGCTGACACCAGTGATGTGATCGCTGCTGACTGCGATATTATTAAACGGTAGATTGGCAAATGCGCATATTTGCGCAGGTTAGGTGCGACAGATGTGTCGCTGCATGTGATCGTATCGCTTCGACTTGCCCCCAGCCTTTGCACGCCCACCAGGGATGGTAGTGTCGCCGCCATCCAAGCCGACAGCTGGCATGTTTTTGCACTGGGTAGCATGCAGTGTGCAAGATAACATCGTCCTGTGTCCCAAGTCGTTGTTTGACGAGCGGTTGTCTGTACACGCGTGTGTACTGCACAAAAGGCCAGCCTCACCTGAACAGGTCTGATCGGGGATGTCGTCATGTGTTTACGGTCGTCACCGTCATGTGATGGATCCCATGGGACAACGCTCCATGCCAGCCAAGAGTGTGCGGTGGCAGCAGAGACGGTCGCCTGGCCGCTAGCGGAACATGACCCCCAGAGGAATGCAGGTCTCTTGGGCAGGCAGCATGGATGGCTACAATGGGCATCTTGTGCGCGTCACCTGCTGCGCTGCGCGTCATCTCCGTTGGCATATTATCCGGACCAAGCACGCAGACTTGGCAGCCCTGTTTCTCTTTCTCCTCCAGTACCGTCGTCTCACCTGCCGCCATTGCATACTCGTGTCTGCTTGTCCGCCCGCTCGTCTGCTTTTTGTCTTAGCGTAGACACACCTGTGTATACAGCACGTTTTCACGCCTTCTGTCGCCCTCTTTTATGCCGCACCGGCCTTGATTGCACCGCATCCGCCTTTCTACCTCTGCTGCCCCTTTGCTGGTCCTGCTGCTGTCTGCGCAATCTCATCGTCAGGAACGCTATTGCTTCTGCACGAGCTGCTGTACTTTGAAATACACGGCCAAGTCTGCCTGCGATCGCTACTATTCAGCGCACCGCGCTTTGGCCTGTTTTCCACGCCTTTCTTGCTAAAGGTGAGTACGCTCGAACGCTACTCTAGCGGCTGGTCTATACACCTGTAGAGATGCGCTGGCGTTCTGACGGCTGGCACGCTGGCGGGACGGGCCTGTTTGGCCTACGCGCGTTCCTGATGGATAGCACCCTGTGTGCGGCCCACAACGAGCTGCCCCTTTGTTGTTGTCAACGAAGGCGGCCACTAAGAGATGGCGCCAATGCGGAACACGATGCGCTTGGCTTTATCCCCTTGCCAACGCCAATGCTACCGTGCCACGATAGCCCTTATTGTTTGCGCACAATCCACGAGTTTATGGCCATTGCCTGCCTAGTCTGATACGTCGTTCGCTGCTGACCAACCGACCGATCGACCTGCTGACCGGCAACCTGTAGACTATAGCTATCCAGCGTGTGCCATCATTTGCGCGCCATGTCCAACTTTGACATCACCGCCACCTTCAAGCTGCTGCTCATTGGCAACACCAATGTCGGCAAGTCGTCGCTGCTGTTGCGTTTCACCGACGACGCGTTCCTGCCACCAGATGAGGTCAGCGCCACCATCGGTAAGAATCCGGACAGCTGCGAGCGATTTGGTTGAGCGGTCGACGAAGCGGAGGGCTACGGATGTGTGCATAGCTCCTAATGCCACAGGAAATACTCGCAGTCCGACGCTAACATACGGTCGCCTGTCCTTGATCGTGTCACACCGGGCTGTCTGCGCCCTGAAAACTTGGCACCGCGATAGGCGTCGACTTTAAGGTCAAGGTGATCGAATTTGAGGACAAAAAATACAAACTAACCATCTGGGTGAGTGCACATGGCAGACATGCGCTGGGGAAGCAGAGCAGTGGCGCTAATGACGGATGTGCGTGCATGTACAGGACACTGCTGGCCAGGAGCGGTTCCGCACGCTCACTTCGTCCTACTATCGCGGCGCACAGGGTGTCATTCTTGGTAGGCAGCTGCGTTGGAGCTGGCGTCATCATCATCATGGTCAGCGGTGTTCACACGTTGCGCGAATGTACCAATCAAAGTGTATGACGTGACGAACCGCGACACCTTTGACCAGCTGGCCAACTGGTTTCATGAACTCAGCACGTACTCGAACGGCCAGAATGTGGTCAAGATGATTGTTGGCAACAAAGTGGACAAGGTGAGGTGCTCGCCGCCAACGGTCGCTCGATGCCAAACTAACTGAACGACACGGGCTTGCAGGAGGAAGCGCGGGTGGTGTCGCAAGAGGAGGGCGCTGCGCTAGCTGAGAAGCTGGGCACGCTGTTTGTCGAGTGCAGTGCAAAGACGCGGCAGAATGTGAACAACGCCATGGAAGAGCTGGTGCGCCGCATCATCGAGTCGCCCGATCTTTGGCAGAAGCGGCCGTCGCCGGGCACGGTGCGCCCCACTGGCAATGCCAATGCAGCCTCGGGCGGCTGTGCCTGCTAGCTTATCGATGAGCGAAGCGTGCGGACCGCAAACCCAGCTGGCTGCCACCCTGTGTGTCGGTCATATCTCTGGTCATGCTACCGAGCGGAGGTGTGGTATCACGCGCGACGACGCATGTGCTGTTGGTACACCGCGTTCCGCCACGTTTCGCATGGACCGACGCCAGTTTATCCGCACAGAACAAGCACGCGCGCTGGCTGTACTGTTGACACGGCTGGTTGGCCGATCGCTCGATCGATCGATCGACCACTGCAGCGGTACCATCGTCACGCACGGCCGCGTCTGTCCTGCCTATCATGTCATCCGCATGGCAGCCGCCACCACAGCCCGGACCCTGTTTCCATCCGTTTGCTCTGTTCTATGTCGCCGTCGCCGGCCTATTACTACGCCTATCTCTATCGCCGGCGCCGTTACCGCTGCCGCCTTCAATAAATCACTTACTTGCCAACGTCACCGGCGCAGCTGACTGTCTGGCTCAACGCAGGGATTGGCGTTATCTGCAACTGTGGCTGCTGCGTTCACGCTGCGATCTGTAGTATGCATGTTTAGAGATCCGCTCCGCTTATGCCCGCATTGCGACGATGCGCCGGCGTTCCGCACCCACGACCGACGGCAGGTCATTACGCGAGATATCTGCGCAGCCGAAGATTGGGCAAGCCGGCATTGATCACTCATTACGCTGTGCTGCAAGCAGGCGGAGCGGCAACACCGCCCTCACGTCAGTCAGACACGGCGCCAAACCAGACTTGCGCTCCGTGGCGTGGGCAATGAGACCGTGATTCCCAGACCCGAGACCATTATGCCCATGACATCCGCCACCACCGAGCCCGACACGTTCAAGTATCGGTGCATGTACCGGTCCCGGTACACGCGCGCGCCTTGCTTCCTGTTCGCGTGTCTAACGATCCACATCTTTGCGCACACCCTTGTCGGCCATTTAACGACACAGCCGTCCAGGCTACCCGTCCTCGCGCGGCATAACGAACATATCAACACAATCACCAGCTTATAGGCGCCTTTCTCACCGTTGTCGTGCAGCAAAACGCAACCGTTCTCCTGCCTACCACCGTCCAAGCAAGACTGTCGACGACGTACGCCAGGTACACTGGCGAATCTGCTAGACTATCCGGTCATCGTCCTGCCTGTCTGTGACCGCTACACTTGCAGCAGTGTCTGACGGGCCGCCTGTATATACTACGTCGCGTCTCCTGCCCACCGTCGCCTTTCACCACGCCATAGACGCTTGCGTCGAGAAATTCCGGCGACAGCAACTGCTGTGTCCTCATCGGCTGCCGGCACGTGCGTGACTTGCCTGTTGCCGCCAACCGGCAGCAACCGTCCCTGCTCCAGCACTTGTCCATACCACCTACCTGCCATTTTGGCGTGCGCGCACCACTGTCGTCATCGCACCCGCCCACCCCACTCACTCGCCGTCCACTTGCCACGGCGGACGTTTCAGACAGCGTTAGCGTCGCCAGTTTGGTAAGTGTTGTCTGCAAAGGTACGCGCCTCTCCCCTGGCATTCGTGCTTCCCCCCGCGTACAGGCCGCTTTCAGCGGTGGTCATGTGCCTTGTTACGTACCGGCGTGCGGCGGTGTTGAGCTGCATGCGTGTCGTTGGCTGCCGTTGTGACCGCGTCGACGGCCCCAACAAAGCGTGTTTGGAAGGGTGGCCTATTCCCCGATTGGTTCTGAGCCAGACGCCCTTCAGTGCCACCGTCGTGCGCCGACGGTGTGGGCGGTAACGTCTGTGTGGGCTACCATGCGCTCGTGGCGGCGTGGCCAAGCGGCACGAGTGTGCAGGCCGACAACGTTGCGCGCTTCCTGTCCGGCTGGTCTACACGAGCGACCCCTAGTCGCGGCGCATGGCCATTTGCTGATGTGGCTGGCTGCTTCAAGGGCGACGTGGTACACACGCTACCGGCTGCCATATCGGTGTTGCCCTTCTGGCTCTGTTACACGGCGGTGGTCGAACTTCACACTCTATCAGCGCTCTTTTCGTCATATCGATATGCCATCTGGCTGCCAACGCCTGCTGCGCCGCCAGCGTTGGGCGGAGCAAGAGGCCTGAGAATGCGACGGGCATTATACATTGTCCAGCGGCAAGGCCTGTTCGCGTACCTTGCGGCGTGCGTAGCGGTGGCGGCGGCGGCGGTCGCAGTTGCAATTGCGGCATCGCTACGCCGCCGTGCCAGCGACCATGCGTCCAACGACATGGACACGGCAGTGTCTGACAACGCCGCGGCAGCGTCATGGCCGATCGTTTGTGGCTGTGGTCGTCTATTTGATCCGCGCTTCTAAGCCGCGTGGCCGTCTCACCAACTGTTGCGGGTTTGGACATTTTGGCCAGGCTGTAACACGCGCGATCCAATCTCGTTCTGGCATCGCGCTTCCATTACATCGTCCGACTCCGACCGTTCCTGTCCTCTATGCGTGCCACCCACCCTCCTATTCTGCGGTGTGTGTGTGCCCTCCCCGTGCCGTCGCGAGCGTGTGGGTCGGACATGCTATCCAGCACGTCTCTCCGCTCCGGCACTAGCAGTATAAGTCGGGACCCATCGACCGATGCACACCCAGCCGCGCTCTCGCACGCCCACAATACACGCTCGCTTCCGGCGCTTACCTGCTATCCTTTGTGTTTCTGCACTCTATCTCTACTCGGCTCTGTTTGCTTGCCGCCACTACTACCGTTACCACACCACACCGCTACTACTACTACGTGCTTCTTGCTGCTCGTTTACGTGTCTTTGGTTGCCACCACCACATCCGCTCTCTGCCGTGTGTTACTGCGCCCTTGCCGCCGCGCTGACCTGTTGGACGACCGCCGCCTCTGTTGCCGTCGCCCGTAGACCCTTTGGTATACCCGACAACACCCTACCGACCGTCGCCTTTTTGCGCACGTAAAAGCTGCGCGTGTACTCTCCATCAGCTGACCGATTGACCGGCCGACCGACCGACCAACCGACCAACCAACCAACCGACCGACCGACCGACCGTGGACCGTACTTGCAACGCCAGCACCGCATCATCGGTAGGTTTCCTGTTCACATCCATGCGACAATGATGGTGCACCACCGCTCAAGCGTGGGTGTTACCATCGCGTCTGTGGCAGCATATGGGTTATGCCGTGTGTGGCGTGTGGGTGTGTTGAACTGGCGACGCCCCCATGTTAGCGCCTGCCTTTTCCATGCTTGTTGTACCACGTGATTCCCGCCTATCGTTCATCTTGTCATGGCGATGGTTGCACCCTCTGCTATGTGTCGTCATGCACGGCCAGGTGCCAATGTCCGACGTACGGCCGTGTGTGGCACCACTTGTGTTGCGTGCGCGAGTGTACGGTGACGTCGTTGTGCGCGGCGGCAGCGACGGCGCCTATGGGCGCTCGTAGCCTCGACCGTGTGCAACGCATCGCTCCTGTTTATCATTTCGCAGACAAGGGTGCAGGCGGAGGGCCTGCTTGCGCCTGGCTAGCCTATGGGCGAGTAGCCAGTCGCTGCGGTACCCTTGCTGCAGCGCGGCACCAGTCACGGCAGGAGAAGCACCCGACCACACGGCGTGCAGCTGCGATGGTGCAGCTGTCTTACGCACTATCGAGTACGGCTACATGCGAGTGCGTGGACGTGCGGCAGCCCGCGTCCGCGGTGGCGAGTGCGAATGCGTGTAGGCAAGCGGAGCTGGCGGCCGTCCATCGTTCGTCTATGCACGAGTGACGAGGCGCTCCTTTGTGGCGTCACGCATATTACCGCTCGCCAGGGCGCCGTACTCCGTCGGATGTTTCTTTCGTCCCCTTGGCGATCTGCTCGTCGCTTTAGGAAGGCGGCCGACATGGCTATATGCGCACGGCGAGGAGGCTGCGCCATGCCGGCGGTGCCGTGCCATTGGGCCGTAGCCCGCTGGTGCTGTTGTGCGGGCGTTTATTGCCGCCAAAAGGGCTCCACGTCACGCGCACCTTCCGACTTTGTCCGGCCAGGGTTTCGGCCGTCGTCGTTGCGGTCGTTTCGGTGGTGTCGTCATGCAGCCTGCTCGAACGAGTTTCGTCTGACTGCATACAGCCTAAAAAGGAGATGCCTCGTATAGATGGGCGGTGATGGTGTGGGTGGATGGTGTGTCTGTGTGGGCGAGCGCATTGCTCCGCCCGACTGTTCTGCAATGACGATGCGCCGGTCTCGTGCACCAAATGGCGGCCTGGCATTTATAGAGGTCAGACGTATACTTTAGGCGTCCAGCCGGTCGTCATCGTCGCTTCTTCAGACTGCGCACCGCTTACGCATACACACCACACACACGCTATATGCGCATACACCTGCGCTTATATCCATCCGCCGCACTGTCGCTGGGCTGTGCTTCCACCTGCCACACACGTACACACGCGCGTGGCCACCGGTTTAGCCGCGTCTGTTTTCGTTGGTTGCACACCGTTGCTTGTGCGCTGGTCTATCGTTTCCTGTCCCACTGGCGTCACGATCGCCCCATCATCTAGCGGCACTGTTGCTCCCGATTGGTGGGCCGGTCGCCTTCGCTGTTGTACGCCGGTTGGCTCAGACTGGCCTATACGAGGGCCTGTCACGTTGACTGTTACGCAGCACACACACCCACACACGCCTCGTCCCTCCCTGCCTTCCATATCCGCACCCATCGCCAGTCGCCTTTATAAACACCCGCTTCTGTGGCGCCCACCCCCGACTGCCCAAGCGTTCTGTTTGCGCTTTTCACCTCTCGTTTTCCGCCTGCCGTGTACGTGCGCCGTCTAGTGTCCGCGTTGTTTATACGCTCTCTCTCTCTCTCTCTCGCACACGCGCTTTCCCCTTGCCCTGCGCACTCCTCTTTTGGAAGCGCCTTGTCGCGTCTTGTTCTGGTGTGGGGTCTTTTTGACCTGTACGTTACCAGCCGGAAAACACCCGTTTGTGGTGCATCCGCCTGTCTGCACTTGTGCAGCAAAAACACCCGTCGATACTGCCGCCCATCTACAGCGCACTATCGCTAACGCCAAGCGTCTCTTGTCGCCCTGCCTGTCGCAGCGTTTACGTTGTCTATCGTGTGACGCCCACGCAAACCAGCTTTAAAGCGTTCATCATTATCACCACCACCACCACCACCACCTTATCTGACCGACCATCACTGTGCCAGTCTATCGCCACCTCTCTCCATCGCTGACGATCCACCGCAGTATCACCTTTCTGTTCATTCAGCATGCCTGCTCCGATCGACATTGTTCTCACCCAGAAGCAGCAGCAGCAGCAGCAGCAGCAGCAGCAGGTGCAGCAGCAGCAACAGGCTGCGTCCCTGGCTGCCGGCTCGCTCGGCCGCGACTCGCTCTTTGACTACTATGACCTGTCGCCGGCCTTTGCTGACTCGTCCGAGTCCAGCTCCGAGGACGACTACTACCCGCACGATCTAGAGGCCAACTTTTGCCGCGACTTTTCGTGCTGCGGTCTGATTCTGCGCGATCTGCACGATCTGCTGCAGCATTACGAAGAGTGCCACGTTCGCTTTGAGGAGGACGACCCGGCCGCGCTCGTTACCGGCGTCGGCTACCTCGATGGCTGGCAGACGGACGAGTCGCGTCCAGGTTCGCCGCGTGATGTCAACCGCTCGTTCAACAACACTGCAATGCTCAAGCGTCAGCAGCAGCAGATGACCGCCGCTGCCGCCGCTGCACTGTCCAACGGCATTAGCCTGAGCGACGTGTACGGTCAGCAGACGGGTGCTCTAGGTCAGCTGCCGCTTGACACGGTCAGTCCGGCTCTTGACACGGCACTGCTTGGCCGCAAGCGCACTGCTTCCGCCATGACTGGTGTCGAGGCCATGTCCAACAAGCGCGTCTCGCTTGGCTCGGGTATGGCAGCGTCAGTGCAGCCGTCGTCTCGCATGGTCCAGCCGCAGCAGCAGCAGACGTTTGTCGACGATGAGCTGCTGCTGGCAGCACTGCTCCAGCTGGGCGGCGAGGAGGCGTTTGGCGACGCACTGCTTCTTCAGCAGCAGCTGTTGATGAACAACAACCGTGCGTCGCTCACGTCGCCCATGGCTCCGGCCACCGCCAGCCCGGTTGCTGTGACGCCAGCTTCGATGCCGGCCGCCATTGCTCCGCAGCCGATTGCACCCGCAGCCATTGTGACGCCCGTCGGCAGTTTGGCCGCTCAGCGCGCCCAGCTGGCGCCGCAGCCTGTCAAGCCCCAGCAGCTGCACCAGCAGCCGATGATGGCCAACGGCACGCTTCCCACGGCCCGCGGCGTGGGCGTGACGGCGGCCACGCCGGTCGGCGCTACGCCCACGCGCATGGCACGCGACCCGTCGGCTGAGCGCCCCTATCGCTGCTCGGTGCCGGGCTGCGATAAGTCGTACAAGAACGCCAACGGCCTCAAGTACCACAATCTGCACGGTCACTGCAACGGCAACGCTGCTGCCTCGGCGCACGCTACGCACTCTGCTGGCATGGCGGCGCATGGCACCACGCACGCGCACGGTGTGGCCGGCAACGAGCCCCACCGCTCGCAGATCAAGCCGTACCGCTGCACCATTCCTGACTGCGGCAAGTCGTACAAGAATCTGAACGGCCTCAAGTACCACGTCGAGCACGCCCATCCGGGTGCGATTGCTCTGCCGCTGGGCAAGAAGGCTCACGTCAAGGCTGCCGCGGCGGTCATTGCGCAGGCGCAGGAGCGTCTGCAGATGGCCACCATCAAGGCGGTTGTGGTGCCGGCCAACATGGTTGCCAACCTCAACTTTGGCAACGACACGTCGGCCGCCACCGGCGGTATGACCATCGTGGAGGGCACCGTCGGCATGCAGGCTGGTGCTACGGCTTCGGCAGCAGCGATGAATGCCAACGAAGTGGTTGACGTGATGACGGTGGATGACCTGCCGCTCGCGCAACCGCTGCCGGCTAGCCTGGCATGCTAAGCGCACCAATGCGCTCGACTTGTCGCAGCGCATGCGCACAGTAGCCTAGCAGGTGCGCGCGTCTGCGTGTGTACTCTACTGCACCACCACCGTCCTCCTTTCTCGGTCTGCCTTGCTGTGTACACCATACTGCCGCCGCCGTCGTCGCACCCCTCTATTATCACCGAGTCGGCTATCGAGCAACTGCACCGCCACTACTTTGGCCGGGTGTGCTGCCGAAGCAGACTCGCTTCGCCCAGCTTAGCGTCACGTTCCCCGCTTCTTCAACGCGCTGGATCGCAAAATCCCTTTTGATGATTTTTAGAGCCCTTATGCAGGCTTGCCCCACACTACTTTGCTTGTTCTTTACCCCGCACCATCGCTACACGCTTCACCTTTGCCGTGTGTCTTCATGGTTTCTTTGGGCACACTTGCTCCCGCTCTTTTCTAGACACTGTCTTTCGGCGCTCCTGCGCACCACCCTCTTCGGTTGATCCGAACCCCCACCTACTTTCGCTCACGCTTCTCTTTCTCCTTTCGCTGCTGACGACACGACGCTGTCGTCTCATGCTTGCTATTCTCTGTGACCAGCAAAATGGACATGGCCGAGCCGCACGCGCGCCCGGCCAGCCAATCTAGTGGCACTGAAGACAGGGCAAATAGCAGCAGTATCAGCGATAGTTGTAGCCGCAACTGTCGCTTGTCGCGGTGTTGATGGTGTTGATGTTGTAGTGGCGACAATGATCCACGGTGACTGCCGCCTGATTAACTGGCTGCCTCCCGTCGTCTTGTCGCAAAAAGTCGTCGTTTTGCCTTCGCTTTCTTCGCTGTACCCTTTATTTTGCGCGTTCTGGTCCATTTGCTGTGTATACTATCCTCCTTTGCGCGATCACGCCTTGGCACGATTGCATTCACGCCGCAAACGCTCTGTTGTCGCCGTCGCCGCTGTCATCCTGTGCACACGGCCGGCTCGACTCGAAAAATTAAAAAGAGGATATATACATTTGGCTGGGTTTTTTCATGTAGGCAAGGGGCAAGGTATGTTTTCATCAAGTACGTAGCATTGCAAAGCGGCGCCTGGCTCGTCAATTGCATAGCAAA
>KZ992922.1:0-12359 GCA_003614735.1 Thamnocephalis sphaerospora | reverse complement strand
CGACACGCAGTGCTGAACAGCGCGCAGCGTAGGAGAATGCGTCAACGTCTAGCGACCACAGGGTGAGATAGCAATGGGTCGGTGTGGCAACGTGTGAATCGCCGGTGCGACAGCAGACGTGGCAGCCTACAGACTAAAAAAGGGTCCGCAAGCGGTCGGGCAGGGTGGGCGAAGCGCTGGATATTAGTGGGAAGCAATGGCAGCGAGGCAAGCGAGCAGTGCAGATGAGCTGTGAGGGTAGTGGTGCCAAGGGGCAGACACCCGTGGCCCTAGAGCGAGACAAGGGGCACACAGCCGTACACACACACACACACACACTCGTACACGCACCCACACGGGTAAAGGAAGCGGACGAGCCGACGAGCGTGCGTAGCAGTAACGCGACGTGTCAGCACGCGCGCACGGAACAGGGGCAGTGAGATGAGGCTTGCAGGGTAGCGTAGACAAAGAGAGCCGGCGGCCACTAGATGAATGCCAAGTAATGAGCAGTGCGAAAAAGGAGGGCGGAGCGGAGCGAACGTTGCAAGCTCGCGTGCACTGCCGTAGTACGCCAGACCGAAAGCGTTGCCCACGCGTGGCAGCGGTCAGCGTGGCAGTCGTAAATGGACTGCGCTCAATTGGGATTGGGGAGCAAGACGCCTCATCGGGATCAGGATGGATGAGCGCATGCAGTCTGTACACGCATACACTTGCGCATATACAGCGGCGCCACTGCGCGCGCGTAACCACGGCACGGTCGCCTACGCCGGCCCTTTGCCGGGGCACCTACCGGATGAAAGACCGCAGAGCCAGCAGGCACGCCCAGCCGTTGCCTGGTGTAGCGCAACAATGTCAGAGACAGCGTCCAGGCCTGTGCAAGGCCACGTCGTGTGCCAGCGGTCACAGCGTATGGCAAGGCAAATCCCGTATCAGCAGCGTCTGCCGGTGCAGCAGGTCCAGCGCAGTAAGCGCTGGCAGCAGCAATCACAGTTGCGGCGGTGGCGAGCGCGCTGGTGGCGTAGCGTGTCCAGAAGCAGCGTGGCAGCGCCAATAGTCGGCCTTGCCGTCGGTCGTCAAATACAAGTGCGGGGTGCGCTACCAGATGGAGCGTCGTCGGCGGCAGTGATGAGCAAGGCGGCGTAGAGTGCAGCAAGGGTATGGAGCAATGGAGGGCAGGAATGGGCGGGCACAATGAGTAAGTGTCGGTAGGATGGAAGCTGGTCAAGGATGGTGCGTGCGCCATAAAAGCGCGCCACCACATAGCCCGCGGCGTACGAGCGCAGCCTCATGGTTGCTCGGCAGTATTCCGAGCAGGTGAGCGTCCGCATGCATGTCGCCGGCAACATGGCATCTTGTCTCATGGCTACTGCCGCGCCAATTCATATCAAGGCGGCAGCTGCGCCGTCACCGGTCGCTGCATTCGGCGATGGTCTGCGCTTGCACGTATGCCGCAAGGCAGACTGGCCGACGGATTGAGTGCGTGCGCTGCTACGGCCGGTCCATGCTCCGACGCCGGCCAAAGGCGCAAAACGGCACTTGCACCCTTACAGCATGCGGCCCTGCTCGGAATAGCATGCGTGCGCTCGCCCGTTTAGCCGTCCACATGGTCACGCCTTGCTAGCCCTGCCACCCAACCGTCCGCCTGTCCATCGTCCGTCGTCGGTCCATTCATGTCCGTGTGACCACATCTCTAAACCACACGCTGCGTCGCACACCTGGGCTGGTATCGCATCGTCAAGGTAAGCGTACGACGCCAGTGGTGGTAGCCAAGCGGCGACAAGGAAAGACGCCGGAACGCGTGCTTGCTTTACTGAACACAGGCGTACACATGCTAAAGCGCCTCATGACCACGGCAGCAGTTGGGTGCGCAGCACGATGGCCTCCGCCCTACGCCAAGAGTGCCGTCTCATTGAAGATATCCCCAAAGTCTGTGCGGATGGACCAGGTCAGCTGTTAGCCTCCCGCGTGACGCCATTCAACACCTTTCGCGCCATGACCACACCTGCCAATCGCGGCCCAAATGCCGCTGCCCAGCCTGGCGGTAGCCAAGCCAAAGGGGCAGCGGAGACGGGTCAGGCGTCGCGACAAAGCAAGACGTCTGGGTCGCGTGGCCAGAGCGGCCAGCGCCAGCACCGGCGACTCATTGGCAGCTACCAGCTGGGAAAGACGCTCGGCGCGGGCAGCATGGGCAAGGTGAAGCTGGCGCAGCACGCTGTTACCGGCAAAAAGGTAAGCGCTGCGGCGTGGCGCGCAGACTGGCTTGCGTGCTAACTCGGTTTGCGCGCAGGCTGCGGTCAAGATTATTCCACGCGCGGTGGCCACACAGAACCCGGACGGCACAACGCGGCCGGCCAAGGACACTGACAACAAGGAGGTGCGCGTGGTGCGTGAAGCGGCCATCCTGCAGCTGCTGCACCATCCGAATGTGGTGGCGCTCAAAGAGTTTATCGTGCACCCGCGGCACTTTTATCTGGCGCTCGAGTATGTGAGCGGTGGCCAGATGCTCGACTACATCATCAGCCATGGCCGCCTTAAGGAGCGGGTGGCGCGCAAATTCCTGCGCCAGATGGTGTCGGCCGTGGGTGCGTAGCGAGCGCGTGGAGCGACTGCGATAATTATGCGCTTACCCAGCACCTGCTCCCGCCAGACTATTGCCACCGGAACTCTGTGGTGCATCGTGGTAGGTGCCGGTCGGAAAAGCGTGCGCTGCCGGTAGTGCAGGCCTCATGAACATGCGTGCGCGTAGACCTTAAGATTGAGAACATTCTCATCTCCAGCTCGGGCCGCATCAAGCTGATCGACTTTGGTCTGGCCAACTTGTACTCGCCCCGTTCGCACCTCAGCACCTTTTGCGGCTCGCTTTACTTTGCCGCGCCAGAGCTGCTGAACGCGCGGCCGTACGTTGGACCCGAGGTGGATATTTGGAGTCTTGGCATTGTGCTGTACGTGCTGGTCTGCGGCAAGGTGCCATTTGACGATCAAAGTATGCCCATGCTCCATGCCAAGATCAAGCGCGGTAACGTCGAGTACCCCGAGTGGCTGAGCCATGATTGCGTGGATCTGCTGTCGCGCATGCTGGTGGTGGATCCAAACAAGCGCGCCAAGATGAGCGAAGTGTCCAGCCACGCCTGGATGATACGCGGCTACGGAGAGCCGCCCGAGAACTACATGCAGCCGCGTGAGCCGCTTACGCTCCCGCTGGATCCCGAGGTGATTCGGCGCATGCGCGGCTTTGACTTTGGTCCCGAGGGCGACATTCTGCACAAGCTGGAGGACGTGGTGACCGCCTGGGCCGACCGGCGGCGCTTGGCAGCAGAGTGCCGCTGGCGGTGGAGCAGTGGCGTGGAGGATGGCGCGCTGGACGCCATGTCAGTCATGGGCGACCCGGATGAGGTGACGCTGATGGACGAGCTGGATCCGATCGTGTCTGTCTACTATCTGGTGCGCGAACGGATCGAGCGTGAACGCCGTGGCGAACCGACCGGCTTTGACGAGGAGGAGGGCGTGGGCGAGTACCGCTTTGAAGTGACCGAAGCAGCGTCCGAAGCGGCTGCTGGTGCTAACGCCGGCACCGCTGCATCGGCCGGGGCAGCAGCAACGGCAGCGGCAGCAGACACGACCACGGCTGGCTGGGCCGAGATGCACACGGAAATGCTCAAGGACGACTTGGCCATGCCTGCCAATGGCGACGGCAAGAGCAAGTCAGGCCGCGGAGCTGCACGCTTCCGTCGTGCCATGTCTGATGTCGTGCGCTTGGCGCGTGGCAAGGATGAGGAAAAGGAGGCTGCGACCGCGCCGGCTGCTCCGACACCCGAGACCAGCGCGGCAGCCACGCAGCTTATTAGCCCGCAGCCGAACACAGTGGCCGTCAGCAACGGCGGTAGTCTGATGCGCCGGATCAGCCTGGTGATGGGCGCCAGCCGCCGGCGCTCGCCCAAGCCACGCCACGTGGTGGTGCGCGACGTTTTCTCCGACGATGAGGACGAACGCCAGGCGATGGAACGCCGCTACAGCGTGGCACCCGACTCCCCCATGCTTCGCCGTCCCGGTAGCGGTGATCAGCTGCGTCGCCGTCAGTCGGCCAAGAGCACCGGCTCCACGCACGAGGGCGAGGTTCGCGGCCAAAGTCTGGGCCGCAAGCTTACTCGACTTCTTTCTCGACGCTCACCCAACAGCAGCAGCAGCGGAGGTCGGCGATCTCGCCTGCCATCGGTGGCTGCTAGCGGCACACCGTCGGTCAGTGCCACGCCTTCGGCCAACGACGAGAGCGCGACCACCGCAACTGCCATTCCCGAGGAAAGCACGCTTTCGGTGGGCGAGGGTGACGGCTCTGCCACCCCCAGCGCCCACGGCGACTCGTTTGACGCGCTCACACCGTCGGCTCCGCTCAGCAGCAGCAAGGTTGATTCGCTGTCGCTGGATACAAGCGTGCCCACGGTGGACGCCAAGGTCAAAACGGTGTTCCTCAAAGGTCTGTTTTCGGTCAACACCACCAGCACCCGATCGCCCAAAAAGATTCGCGCCGAGCTGCTGTCAGTTCTGCGTGATCTGGACATTGGGCACCGTGAATGTCGCGGCAAGGTTGATTGCTGGTTGCCACGCATTGCCGTGGATCCGGGACTTGGACCGGAGACACTTGAGCCCGAGAGCATTGCACCGAGCACGCCAGTGACCATGAGCGTGCCTGACGCGCAGGCCAGCACGTCCGCCACGGCCAAGCCTGCTCTCCGGCTCTGGTTTGAAATCAGCATCGTGCGCACGCCCTGGCTGCCTGGTCTCTATGGCATCCGCTTCCGGCGTGTCTCGGGTGACCCCTGGATGTACCGCGAAATCTGCCAGCGGCTTCTGGAAAATGCAAAACTATAATCAGCGGGCGCTATGTCGCCGATTGTATGTGCGTGGCGATAGAAGACCGGGCAATCACAGGCGGCGAGAAGGGAGGCAAACGATACACAGGCCGTGTACACTTTGTTGCCGCGTCTGATCTTGGTGTGCGCACGCACGCACGCGCGCGTTCACCAGGTCTAATCTGCCGACCAAGCCTCGTAGCCCTGCTCGCTTCTGCGCCGGTGGCGGCACTTCTCTCGTCCACGCCCCTTAACTTCTCGTACATGACTCGACCGACGGCATGCTATTTGCGCCGCCTGTTGGGTTGTGCTTTTTCTCTCTCGTTCGCTTTTCCGTCAGTCTCCCTGCGCATGTCACACGCGCGCCTCTGCGCACTCACTCGGTGTCAACGCCCGGCCATTACCATTGCCATTACCATTGCCATTGCCATTGGCCCATGTCCCTGCCTTTGTCGTGCTATTACTATTATTCTGTTGCTGCCGTGATGACTGCTGTACCGCCCTTCTTATTGGTACGCATGTCCACCGATGCACATGCGCGCGTTATATTATTTCCTATCTCCCACAGTGATTGGTATCTGTCTCATAAACGCCGCGCTCTTTTCAGGCTTTCGACTACACTATGCGCCCACATATTCTTGGCCGGTGAGTCCTTCCATTAAAGTGCCTTTAGAGCAGTAATACGTTGGCGAACAGTCGAGCACTGCGTTTGCGCGCAGATGTGGGGATAGCAACACATGGACAGTAGGGAATGCTGCATGCTGTCGCAGACGGACGGACGGAGAGAGTGGGAGAGATTAGCTGACAACACTGGCCAGCGCCATGACATAATACAAAAGCATGAATGTGAGCGCGTGCTAGTGTTCAATGATGCGAAATGATGGCGGCGATACTCTGCGCATACTGTCTCTGTCCGCAGCAGCTGGCGAATGCTGATGGTGTGCCCCAAGCGGTGCACGGGCTAAATGGCTTGGCACAGTGCTGTCACCAGCGGAAAGTGCAGGTGCGGCGGTAGTTCTCGTTGCCGACGCATTTCGTTGCGCTCGCAGCGTTTCCTCGGCCGTTACCGTGTACTGCGTACGAGTATACGTGCTGGATGTTGCGATATGCTGTCCGCTACTGCCATAGCCACACTTGCCGCCCAAAGAGAATATACGCACAAGCCAGCGCATAAACCACGCGGCCGTTGATGGCGGCACACGCTTGCCAGGCTCGCATCGCACGAGATTGGCATCGGGGTCGCGCGACACCTTGGTACCGCCGGTAAAGTGCAGATTGCCCGTGGTGCCGTCGGCATTGGACCACGGACCATGCATGCCAATGAGAAAGCCAAGATGGCACTGGAACGCCGCCGGACATAGCCAGCGCTCTCCGCTACGGCGAGGCTCTTCGCGATCCAGTACAGCAGGCGCAGCTGGGTTGAACGGTGGCGTGACATGGGTATTTGGCATCATGTAGCCGACATGATGAGGTGCATGGCCTGGCACAAATTCATGTTCCGCGAGTATATCTGCATTTTGTGGATGTAGCGTTGTATGTCGGTGATGCCCATCTGACGGTTGGAGATCCAGCTCGCTCAACGGTCGATCGCGCGTCACGTAATAGATGCACTCCCAGTCACGTCCGGCTGCATCACGACGTGCAATCCGGTGCAGGCCAGAGCGGTGAATCTCAACGGGCCATGATCGATCGAGCAGGTTGGCACTGCGTCGTAGAATACAGATACCGCGGCCACGCTCCCAGCGCGTCTGACGACGGATGGCGCGTACCACCGGCTGTCGGAGAAACATGGATCGATAGTAGCGGCGAGCAGTACGTGGATCGCGCTGTGGTACAAATGTACAGAGTAGTGTGCGTAGGTCAAAGTGCAGAAAGGGGATTTCAACGCGTAGACGCCATCGCTCCTCCTGTTCAAATGTGATGAGGATTGACGTTCGTTTTAGGTGGTAGTGCAGGGCATCAAGTACCAGTGGCTTCCAGCACGGGTCTAGGTAGCGAATACGGTAGAGTGTAGCGAGATCTAGCCGATGCAGGATTGCCAGCGCTGTCTCGGGAGGCAGCATGAGCAACCGGCTCCTGCTGCGTGAGTGTTCACCGCTGTTTGCTATACTGACGGAGCAGTTGCCAGGTGTAGCGCTGGGTGACAGTGCACCTGATAAACTGGCAGCATCGCGACCGTCATGACCTGATCGACGCATGCGCACGCCGCCTTTTGGTGCAGAAACAGCCTGCGCATGGACAGGCGAGACAAGCGTGGTGACGCGTGGATCGTCCTTCACAAACGTGATAAAGGTCATTGGTCGTTAAAGAAGTATGATGGTGCGGATAAGACACGATGTGGACACTTGCAGCTGGTAATGGTGAGTTTGGTGATAGGGTCGCTGATGCTGCTTGCTTCAACGCGTGGCAGCCTAGGGTACGGCCACAACACGAATAACGGCAGCGGTATGTGTGTACACGCGGAAAGGACGGGGATGAAGCGTAGATGCGTGGGGTAGCCGGCACAGTGCGTGCGTGTGTGGTGAATCGTATCTATTCGGTTGACGGTGCAGACAAAGCGGGAGAACAAGCGAGTGGGTGGAGGATTAAACCAGCAAAGCGCCGATGGCAGGCAGCCGATGATCAAATGGCCGACGGGAGCCGAGCAGCTGACAGTGCTCAGTGTGCCAGCGCAACCGCTTGTGGCCGGTGTGATGTTGCTGGATCGGCACTTTCAGTAGTAATCGGCTCATTTGTGCGCGTGGCCGTATATGCGTTGCGCTGGTGACATGGGCCGTGCGACGGTGGTCCTCTGACGTGTCCAACTGCGTTGGCAAGCATTGTCATTCTAGCTCCCACGCCACTGCACGCCGTCGCCCACAATGACAGTACAGCCGACAGCACGCTTGGTAACGCCAGGATCCATCTTTCAAATTCCAGGAAAGGTTGTCAACGCGACACACATTCTCAGCATTCCATCTTCACCCAGCGCCAACGCGACCGCAACCAGCAAGACACATGGCCAACTCGGCAGCGTCGAACCTAGTCGAGCCAGCGCCAGCACCAGTGCCAATTCGGCGGCTGGATGCAGAGACGACGCAGCGTCTCACGGCCGGACCAGTCATATCCAGCGTTCTATGCGCTGTCAAGGAGTTGGTTGAGCAAGTGCAGCGATGTGTAAATGCTCATGTGAACCGGCAACTGCGCCTGGCTAACTGCTGTTGCACCACTGCCGCTGCATCCAATGACGCTTAGGAATGCCATTGACGCATGTGCCACCATCATTACCGTGCGTCTCATTAATGGCGGGCTGGATACTATCATGGCAAGCAAATGCGTGCATATATGCACGTTGATGAGCCAAGTTTGATCACCCACGCATGTTCCTGGGACCGTGCCAGGTCAAAGACGATGGCTTGGGCATTGCAGAGATGGATAGATCGGTCATGGCTCAGCGGCACCATACCTCCAAGATTCGTACGCTTGAGGATATTTCCGCCGTGCATACATTTGGATTTCGTGGTAAGGTTGGCGCGGCTGCTGCTGCTGCTGCTGCTGCTGCCTACGTTTGCTCACACCACCGGTGCAGGCGAGGCACTCAACTCTATGTGCGCCGTTAGCGAGACGACGCTGATCACACGAACACGCGACGAGCCTGTCGCTGCGCTGTTGGCACTGAGCACAACGGGCCAAATCATCAAGTGAGGGCAGCCAAGCTGTAGCAGCAAAGGCGGTCACATGGCTTTGCTAACGATGCAATACGTACGGCAACGAGATCACATCCTACCAGCGGTGAGCCAGGCACTAGTGTTGTTGTCAAAGGGCTGTTCTTCAACGTGCCCGTGCGCAGAAGGGTGTGTCTGGCCGACATTGACAAAGCGTACGCCTACTAGTGCTAATGATGCTGCGCCTGCAAGGTTGCGGAGACCACTTTGCCCAAAGTCACGGTCAACGCAGTGCTGGAGCGCCTACAATGCTACGCGCTAGTGCATCCCAGGATCCGATTCTGCTTTCGACATTGGGGGGCTAGCGTGCATGTCGAGTGGTCGTCACCGGTGCACACGCAAACGACGAAGGGTATGATGGCGGAGCTGTTTGGCAGGGATATTGCAATGCAACTGCGAGAAGTAGTATGGCAAGAAGGCGACATTGGCATCGAAGCGCTTTTGCCGGAACACAATGCTGGTATGTGCACATGCCTCCAAACACCTATACTCCATAGCGTACTTTTGATGACGGTGTTGCAAAGATCCGGTGCTACTCTGCGCAGCTCATCGCACGTTTGTCTACGTCAATCAACGCCCCATGCGCAGTGTTGCTGAAATCAAGCACATTGAGCATGCTGTACGCGATGCCTATGCTCGTTTTTGCCCGCGACTTGGTAAGCACTTTGTGTAGGCAGTGGGCGACAGATTTGCTGACATACAGTGTAAAGACGGAAAGCGAGCGACGCCCTTGATGCTTTTGCATTTTCGCATGCCAGCACATGCATACGACAGTACGTTGCAAAACACAGCTGACGAATGTAAAATGCTAAATGATATGGCGCGATGGCTTGCCAGTCAACGTTGATCCGGGCAAGGATCGCATTTTTTTCCATCAGGTGGAGCGTGTCATGTTGGCCGTTCATAGCTTACTCGACAGCGTCTATCCTCATACTAAAGAACCGCAGTCGCCGATGCAACAGCCACAGGTCTCAGCGGATGCATCTGCGGCATCTGTTTCCGGTGGCAAATACAGAAGGGTGGCTGGGCAAGTGCCTATAACGCAAAAACATTCCATCCAAGCACTAACACGCTTTGCTACCTGTACAGTTCGTTTACGCCGCTATCCACACCGAGCATCAGGTCGCCCGCTTTGCTATCGAAATCGTCCAGGAATAGGTCATTATATCGCTGCCACCGTAAATGGGGTAGTAGACCCACTGGCACATCTCGAGTCCATCGTTTAGCTCGCAAGCGCTTGCCAGCATCTCCACAAAGTCCCATTCAGTCAAAGCCGAGAAAAGTCGTCCAGGGGAATGACACCGTATGTAGTGAAAACATGCTGTCAACTGACGTGTGTACCGTCAATCTGTCTACACTAGATGATTGGCTTGCGCATGAGAAAGTGTGTTTAGATGCATCCGATGACGCTGATGTAGACAATGCGCCAAGTCTACGAGCGGCGGCGCAATCGGATAGCAGTCATGTGAAGCAGCCAGTATATAGTTCCGCTACGTTCAACTCGACGCCACCATCTGAGCGCAATATGCCCTTATGCACTACGGCGACCACGACCACACCAGACATGACAGGTAAAGCCGAGCCTACAGCAGAAAATCCAATCAAGCCGGTATCGTGCGTAGGGAAATCTCCGTGGCGCACGCGTCGCCTTGAAGCTGGCATCTCTGTCGACTGGAGTAGGATCTGTGCCGCCTATTCAAACTATCGCCAGAACGAAAACCAAATGATATGCGGCCATAAACCCACAACAAGCGAACCATATCTCATAGGCGAACAGGAAGATGTTTGGTTTGGTGTCCAGAATAGTCGCCTGTTTGCCATAGACACTCGCAGGTAGATGGAGCCCTGCGTACACATTGTTTAGTTTGCCACCTTGTGCTCATGCGCGTTGAACAGGCATACACCACTGGAGCAGGCACTGGCTCAACGCGTCTTTTGTGCGGATGCACTTTTGCCCGAGCCCATCATGCTTAGCCCAAGGTACTGTCTACAGCTTGCATCACTTTGAGTAGCTCTGCGCCGTTACCTATTTGTGCGCTTGTAGCATGATAGGTGGCCAGGCAAACTGCGAAGCACTGCTGGCGCTGGAGTCAACGGAAAGCAGCGAAAGGGACGCGCTGTCGCTTATTACCGACCAGCGCGTTGCAGCCAACGGGTTCATGCTCGCCAAGCATGCCAGTGGTATGCACATTTCCATTGTTTGTGCACAACAGCCTGCTAGCTGACTGAACAGCGTCACAGGACTTGCTCTTCATGGCGTCTGTTCAGAGCTACTGCCAAATTACGGGCTGGCGGATCTGGGCGAAATCGCAAGTGCTTTAGCGCACGATGCAAATGCAGACATGAAAGCCTGCAGACCGCGCCGTATTCTGCTAATGCTGCAAGATCAACTGCGCCAAGGAACTGCACCAAGTGCCGCTAACAATGTGCAATCGGCAGCATTTCCCTCATCCACGGCCGTCGGTGAGAATGTAGTACAGCAGCGCAAACCAAAAGACGTGGCTTTGCAAGCACTTTTGCTGCACTGCGACTATAGCACTGATGCCGTCCATCAGCAATCGCTCAGCGAGCGCACAGTTGCTTACCTTGCATCACTCTAAAGCGCGTGCTGCTACGTCGTATTCACTGCAAAAGGCACCATGTTACGTCTAGAGCGTGAATACACATCAATGCTGCCACCAAATAACGCACTGTGTGCATAAACCGTGTATGCAAGGCTTTCACGCGCAATTGCTTTGTGCTAACAACTGTTTTCCACCACATCATCCATTTAATGTCATTTCCGCGCTGCGTTATATGGCAAAAGAAGCTTGTCATCGGAAGAGAGCACTGTCTTTGCGTATGGTTTGGCAAAAATAGCCTCTACGGCCGCCTTGACATGCGGATGGCCGTCCAGCTGCAGATTCCCGTTATCGTTGACCACGGAGGCAAGTATAAAGTCGCCATATGACAGCTCCTCTCCCAAAAGATACGGGCCTTGCTTATTCAGGCTGAGAAAGCGCTCGGCTGCGTCCAGGTAGCCTGGTAGAAGCACATCCACGTACTTTTTGTTGTGCACTTCATCACTTTCAAATACAGTACGGCCCCAGGCACCAAACCAGTCGTTTGCCATGTCGGAGAACGTGTCTACCAAGTGCGCTTCCTCGGCATTATTGCCGGCGTATTTGCCTAAAGGTGTGCACAGACATTAGCGCAGCCGGCGTACCGCTTGCTACCGAGGTACGCACCAAGTCGTTGTGACAATAGACGGAGAATAGGCTGCGACTGCACATGTACTTTGCCTTCCAGTTCAATGCACGGGAGCACAGCGTACGGAGTCCGGTCGCTGGCAACGAGCTCTGCCTTTTGTGCAAACCACTCGCCTATCTGGTGCAGATAGAGCTCATAGGGGATACCGGCATCCTCCAACAGAAACTGCACGGGACCACGACGACCGATTTTCGACACGTCGAGCTTAGCAAAGTAGTGGAGCTTGACTTTGCCGGTGATCGTCATAATGGTGCGAGATTCGACGATATCAGAGAGTAGCTAGACAACGGAGTTAGAGACGGTTGAGGGCCACCAAAGGACGTTTAGGATGCAGGCGGTGCCTTTATAGCAGATGACGCGCCCACGGTGAGCAGAAGAAGCGCCGAGACTACTGGCCGATTCGGAGCTGTGCCCCTTTGCCCGTGCGCCGGGTGGATAACGACAGTGGCGCTAGCCCAGCGCGAGGCACCAATCGCCGTGACGACATCACCAGGATACTGCGCTTATGTCCGATGTTTCGGCTGGTGGTGGCTATTGCGTTGAAATGGGCCGTGTGTGCAACCACCTTGATCAAAAAGAT
>KZ992921.1:0-12389 GCA_003614735.1 Thamnocephalis sphaerospora | reverse complement strand
GTTAGCAGCACGCCTACCGTCTGGTACACTAGCCAAGGCGCCAACCAAGCCTACATTCGCATTTCATGGCAAACGTCACGTCCACGTTGATTTGTAACGGCTGGTTAATCTGCCGGTCCACCAGAAAGTCATGCTGCTGGTGCTGGCCAAGATACTCTGAAACCTCATTCTTGACCAGCAAACAGAGGAGGAGCGAGATGACCACGCTGATAACGCCGCCGAAATGCCTGCGCTCCGTGTAGGTTGCCTCCACCTTGGGAAAGGCATCAAACGAAGCCAGTTGCATGACTGGAATTCACTTTGAACACGCACGGGTGCAGACGCGTGTATATGCAGTAGCGGAATGGAGCACTGGCGGACAAGCGAGCAGGAGAGGCGACAGTCAAGAGTAGCGTGTAAGAGGAAGAAGAATGGCGGAGGCATATGCGCGGAGACGGCGTTTCCCGTGGTGGTGATATACGCCCCTTGCGTCGCCACACGCTGCCACGTTGGTACCCCTTTCCACTCTCCAATTCAATATGCCACGACTGTATGCAAAGCTCAACAACGCGCACCGCTTCTACACGCTCGCCAAAGCGGTTCACTTTAAGGAGGTAGGCAGCAATCCACGTGGCCATGGCCACGCTGCCACCGCTTCATATGCGCGCGCTTACACTCAGCTGCAGCGCGCTACCTGTACAGTCACGCAGCAAGGCATTAAAATCGCAGTTGAGGTAGCAGCTAGGATGGTGGCACGCGGCGGACGCGTCGCCAGCAAAGATACTGAGTTGTGCGCTGTGTAGCATGCGGGCAGCGTTCAAGCCACAGCCTATCTGCAGCAGGACATGTTCCGCGAGTACACATTCAGTCCGCCCGTCAACGGCAGCGATGCATACGTCTTTGGCATCCAACTAAGCACGCTGGTGCTGGTGCTGGCGCCGTTGTCCGTCTCGGACGGATCACTTCGTGCAAACGGTGGCGCCGACGTGGACGCCGACGGTAGCAGTGGGCGTGGTGCACGCGGCGGTTTGAGCGCTTCTCGCACCGGCGCCACGTCGCTGATTTTGGAGCTGACCGACGACGAAACGCTGCTTCTGACGTGAGTGCACGCGGCAACACGCCATATCTCGTATTGCTGTGCTGGCTGACTATGGATGCGTCACATATGCGATGGTGCTCACGCATACAGTATGGAGGAGAACGGTGTGCTTACCACCTGTCGTCTACAAAGCCTGGAGACTGAGACGCAGCTACATCTTGACATGGCTGAAGCACCGCTGGCCTACAAGATCATCATGAAGGTGGCTGAACAATAGCTGGCTATTGCCTGTATCCGCCTACTCACGCATAACTGGCCATCGGTAGGCGGACTGGCTGCGCGATACGCTCCAAAACACCATTGAAGTGTGCGACACCATGACGATCAGCGCGTCAAAACCGCCTGGAGAGTCGGCGCACTTTTGCGTGTCGGCCGAGGGAGCCACCGGAAGCACTGAGGTGGGTAGAAATAGTCACGGTGCGTCATGCTCTGATGGCTCACACCTTCACGGCAGGTCGACTTTACATCCAATGTGGACGTGCTCGAGTCGTTCTCCTGTGCTGGCACGTTGCAGCAGCGGTGAGTAAAAGTGGCGGTAGAGAATAGCAGCAGAGTATTTACCAGAGTGTATATACACTTGGCTAGCTACAAGAGCACGTATCTCCAGTATGCTCTGGATGCACTCACCCTGGCCACCAAGGCCTCGGTGCGCGCTAACCAGCATGGACTGCTGGGGCTACAGGTGAGTCTGGCCCAGTCTGCTACTGCCACGCTATACCGTCTCACGCGAAGCTATGCTGTAGATGATGATTTCTGTAGACGGCGCCGGTGACCAGGCATTCGCCTTTGTCGAGTTTCTGCTACTTCCGACTCTGTCCATATAGGTGATGGCAAAGAGACGATGCATCGAAATTGACTATAAACCATGTAGACATCAGCTGTATTTGAGCATTGTAGACAGCCTCGCGCGCAGCAGTAGATGTGTGGCTACAAGCAAAAAACCCACACGGCTCAAGCAAAGGAGACAGAGCAGTGGCGCTTTGTGTACATCTAAGGCAACAGTGCCACCTTTTCGCGATAGAGTTTTTCGGCGTCGGTCCAGACGCGTGCGTTCTGGCGGTTGCGCAGCTCCAGCAGACTAGGCAACAGATCGCGGCTGAACGCGTCGCTGCTCTCGCGCGGCAGAGCCGTCGGCAGATGATCAATGGCAATGACCTGCAGCGGCCGCGGGCTTCTATAGTATCCAATCGACAACAAGCATAGTGAGCATGCGCTGCGTCTATGTCTGCCGTTTGCGCTTTGGCACTTACGCTGTCGAGACATCCAGAAGCGGCTTGTCAAAGGTGGTGTTTACGCTGTAGATCGGGATCGGGTTGTGCGGGTTGGTGGTGTCGCAGCTCACATCCACCACCATCGTGAGCGGGCGATCGGCCCGATCGAGCATCTCGCGCGTGATGAAGGGCGGAATTGGCTGGCTGAGGTAGATGCAGTTGACAAAGATGTCGCAGCCGAGAATCTCCTCAAAGGGACCACCCTTGGCCGTCTCAGCCATGTCCCAGCGCAGGATGTTCTCCTCGGGAATGCCAGACTGGCGCACGCAGTCGACGGCACCACTGCCGCAGCGACCGAGCGCGCCCATCACCATCACCTTGGGCGTCTTGCCGGTTTTGGCCACTAATCATAACGTCATAAGTCGCAGGCACACAAGCTAGCTCATTCATACTGTAGCAACCTACCGACGGCCGCCAGCTGCTCCTTGATCTGAGCAACGAGTGCAGCCTCCGACGGGTACGGCTTGATCATCGGATACGGTTCGCTACCAGGTTTGCAGCATTAGCACAAGGTCAAGGTAGACAAGTGGTAATGACCTACCCTGCTTTCAGCTGCTGATGGCACCAGGCGTCAAGGCCGAATGCGGCGCCCGTGTAGCCGGCATGATAACCAAATGCCGCGACGCGGCGACCTGAAGATGGCAACGCGACATTAGTATCTGAGCCAGCGAGCCGCCGTCGGTAATGGCCTACCCTGGTCGTTGGTCAGAAACTCGAGATCAAGCAGGGTACCCTTGCCGTCACGGAAACGGCCGAGAATGTCCTGCCAGCCACCCTGGTTCTTGTAGCAATGCGCGAAAAAGATGTGCGTGTGCTTGAGCGGTGTAAGCTCCTCGGGCAGCTCCTTCAGTCCGACAATATAGGCATCCAGCGGAGCAGCAGTCTGCCAGCTACCGTGCGCAGCCAGCTCGCAACCAATACTGCGGCCATGTTAGCGCGTCAGACTTTTGCTACTGTTAGGTGCACACGTACGCTTCGTATTCGCTATCGGCAAACACGCGCTGATTGCAGCGCTCAACGGTAATCTTGAAGCCTAGGCCGAGTTGTACCGCACGCTCGCGTTAGTCAACGGCCGGCAGCATGACGTCGACAGCCGGGGGGCGTGTGTGCCTACCGTTCTTGAGCAGCTCGGTGCACACGCTCGGCGTAAGAGCAGCGCGGTGTTCCATTGGCTTCACCTCGGCGCGCAGCCAGAGATGCGGAGTAGCGGTAGCAGTGGTCATGTTGGAGCAGGCAAGAGCAAGCGAGTGTGGCGCAAAAGAACAAAGGAGCGTAACCATCCACGTCATTAGACCATGCACTCCACTATTTAAATACGTGCCTCTGGCGGTCAAAGTGACCAAGATGATCAAAGATCCATCTCCGATGATGTTTCATCGTTTACTTACGCATCACGCTTGTGGACAAGATTACGCGCAGCGTGCAACAGCAGACGCCCATCTGGGTGCACCGCCACGGCAGCATCGTCATTAGATCGAAAGGACAAGCGCAAGCATGGATGGGTAGTAGCAAAGGCAGAGGAAGGGGTAGACCCAGACACCGGCCGCATGATAGTCGTTGGCCAGCTGAACCAGCACCGCTGCCGGCTGCATTCCCGTCAGCAGGCTGCCGAGCAGAAGCATACTTGGTGGAGAGCTTAAAGTCAACATGGCGGCCTGTAGCACCAGATTGTGCCCACCAGCTACATTCCCACGCGGTACCTGCTGCATAAGCACCATCACAAACGGCGTCGTGACAAGCGCTACCAGCAGTCCAAGGCTAAAGTTGGCCATGGATGCAGTGCTGATGGATACAATCAGCAGCACAGCGGCCAGCAGGCGTAGCATTACGCGGAACTGAATGGCTACTGCACGGCCGTCCTTTGGCGAGCGGCTGCGCTCTGTCTTGACGGCATATCGGAACGCAGCTTTGCTGGCCATGCCCGCTAGCGTCAGCACCAGCAAAGAAGTCACCGTATAGGTGAACATTCCGTCGTAGATCTACGTGACACGCGAGAGCGATGAGCGTGTGTGTGCGTGTCAATATGCAAGCACCAACGCAGACTTACAGGCAGCGTGTCGCCAGTCGCACGAATGACCGACGGTGTCGGTAGCATGAACGTCACCAGCCCACTGAATAGGCAGCCTGCAAAGGCCGCCCATGCCGCCCAAACGGCCGTACTACTTTTGGCGGCATGAATCTCAGACTGATCGCTGGCATTTCCGGCGTCTTTGGCTGTTTTCGAGGAACTACCTTGCTGACGCAGTTGCTTCAGCAGATCCTCCGCCTGCCATCTAAATCCGATAGAGTGCACAGTGGTCAAGGAAAGCGTGGACAGCAATAGAGCGCGACGCTTCGCTGGACTATGAGAAGGATATGCAAACAAGCATGCAGCCTACAAAGCAGAAGAGCGGTGGTAAATAGTTGGCGATCGAGATGAAGCGATTGGTCGACTGCAAAAGATAAAAGAAGAACGATTGGTGAAAGTGCTCCAGCAGGTTGTTGAAGCTGCGGAAGCTAGATTCGATCACGCTAGCATGGTAAACACAGTGTAAGCACACCAATAGCAAAAGTGCCGTCGTCTACGCTGCTTACACGCCCAGCTGCCGCATGTCCAGGCTCCGTTCGCCTACATGAGGACGCGCCGACACGGTCACGGCATCAATCTTGTACCTGTGTGCATAAACGATACGCTTAGCTGTACACACTCTCATCTATCGTTGCTTGCCTACACCTACGGGTGGTAGTAGCCGTGCAAGTTGGACGGACGACCCGACGCCTGCTTGATGATCATGTCATAGATGGCATCAAACCTGGCTCCATAGCTACCTAGGAGTTGGCGCGCGCGACTATTTTGGTCGCTGTCGTTCTCCAGCACCACTGGCGCATGCTCTCGCCCGGCCACCGTTGTGATCGTGTTGATTAGATCCAAATTGGGCAGCTGACCGTTGACGCCGACTGTGGGTGGTGCAAGACGTCAGCCAGCAGCCGATAAGGAGGGGGGGACATGGCCAGCGCACGCTTACCGAATTCCACCACCAGCGAGTCATATCGATCACTCTCCGTCGGCAGCGGAAGATCCAGCACCACCGCAGCCTGAATGGCGCCCGTCCATATGTTTGGTACACCTATCGCCGCAGCGTCATGCACCGTGCCACGGTGTGAGAGCCACAAGCGCACAGCGGCCGTTGAAATGGCGCTTACCGGTGGCATTATGGTAGGCGGCCAGCCAGTCAATCTGGCCCTGTGCTCCTGCAGGCACCAAAAAGATAAGATCCTTGGCCCAGACAGTTGTTTCTGCTAGCACCGTCAGCATGTGTGTGAAATGGCCATTCTGGGTGCCAAGCGTCTACTTGCCACGAAGAGCCAGTGCCAGTGCGAGCAGCATGGCCACGCCGCGCGCATTTGCTATTGCGGCCGGCGTGTTTGTGAGCTATTATCGATCCGGCGTTGTCGCGTCATGCACCCACATCGTCCAGTCACCGACGTCCACGGTGCAGCCAGCAACAGCGCTTCTGTGTGATCTGCGCGTGGCGCGTGGCACACGCCACATACGTTCACGCTTGGCGAGGAAACCCCCGCTACGGCTGAGGCGCCCACCGGCTGTACCCCAACCGAGAAGCTCAGTTGGCGAAATGCTTCCTGTACCCGGGCCTCCGCACTGGCGTCAACCCAGACCCGCGTGCTATTAGCGTCGCAGCATGTGATGTGCACGCGCAAGCACGCCGCCTACCCGGCGCCATCGTCGTTCCGAAGCAGCGTCTCGATTTCGCCCGTCAGCTGGCGCGCATAGTCGACGTGCTCCTGGTTGAAGCGAAGGTATGCCTACGCAATCGACGTGAGTCTATGCGCCACGCATCCCACACACAGCGCGCATCTTGGAGTCGTTTACCTGTGCGGGCATGAGCGCATTCTCCGAAATGTACGTCTCCCTCGCATAGTCAAAGCTGGGCAGCAGCACTAGCCAGCCGATGCCGACAGCCAGCAGCAGGAATCTACATGCGCGTCAGCAGACTCAGACACACGCTGCAGACCGCCAGACTAGACGTCTTTCGCCCCCTGCTCGCACCTGACCAGCGGCAGATATTGTCTCAGCACAGCGAGCAGGCGGTTGCGTCGTCGCAGACGCGTAACATCTTTGAGGGCAATCATGATGACGAATCGACCATGACGATGCTGCGTGTGGGATGAAAAGCACAGGCGTAGCACTAGCGGGTATGCCCCTTTCTAGCCAGCAGTCCGTCACCTCGTACACATGTCCACCGTCTACACCGCCATCATCGCTGGGACCGATCGCAGTACGCCAGGGCTACGTCGCCAGCCTTCGCGCATGGACGGTCGGAGCAGCGCGGGTCACGGGTATGGCGTGCGACCCTTGGCCTGGTTCTCAGCCGTCGTGGTGGCGGTATTAGCATGCTATTTTTAACTGCCACTTTAATCTCCCCAGCATGGGATTGTTCTTTGCCATACCGCATGGCTCACATTTGGCCTCCCGGCATGCAAAGGTGCTAAAAATGTTCATGGCCAGGTGCACACAAGGCGGCCGGCACATGTGCGTGCGCGTGCTATGGGCCCGATAATGCTGCTGGCGGCATTCTGACGTTGGCGGGCAGCGCGCTGGTGCCATGGAAACCCACGGCCAGCCGCCCAGCATTGGCCGCACGCTTTGCCGCCGGCGCTTCACAGTGGCGATCAGCATGCGTGGCCAGGGTGTGGAGGCCTATCGGAGTGCCTCAGCTGGCGACGGCCATTGGCTCTTGCCTGCAACGTGGCCCTCCGTTGGGAGAGCACGTCAACGGGCCAATGGTGGCGCTGCTGGCTATCACTCACCAAACTGGATAGGGTGAATCCTTCAAGCGGAGGCTTCCCGTCTCGCTCGCACTCGTTCGCCGCCACTCAGTCATGTTGCGCTCCGCCATGAGCCATACCCATAAATAGCGGCCACCGCCGCCACAGCGCTCGCTTGCTTCTTCTCTGGTCATCACTCTCGCCCATCGCACCCGTGCCTTTGCCCTCTACACTGCTGTTTATCCTGCTGCCCTGTCGACATTTGCATCATCGTGCTCTGCCACGCACCGAGCAAGCCTCTCTCGTTTCTGTCCACCGCCGTCCATACACTCTGCCGACAGCCTGCCGCGCGTCGCCTCGCATTCCGTAGTTACCTTTTACTACCACCACTTTCACCATGTGCGGTATCTTTGCTTACCTCAACTTCCTCGTTGAGCAGGACCGCCGCTTCATCCTCGACACGCTGCTCAACGGCCTGTCGCGTCTCGAGTACCGTGGCTACGACTCTGCTGGTAAGTGGTGGTGGCGGTGGCGGTGGGTGAGTGGACGGGTGTGACGTGGATGTGCACGCGTGTCAATGTGGTTTGGGACATTGTTGGCAGTGTGATACACGTGAACAAATGGTTGACGTGTGCCATGCGCCTGTCACAGGTCTGGCCGTTGATGGCGCCAGCGAGGAGGATATTGTCATCTGCCGTGAGGTTGGCAAGGTCGCCGCTCTCCGCAAGGTAGTCGACGCGCAGACCTTTGACTTTTCCAAGGTCTTTGTCTCGCACGCGGCTATTGCCCACACGCGCTGGGCTACCCACGGCCAGCCGACCACGTTCAACGCCCATCCGCACCGCTCCGACGACCATAACGAGTTCACGGTCGTGCACAACGGTATCATCACCAACTACAAGGAGATCAAGACGGTGCTCGAGAAGAAGGGCCACCGCTTCGAATCGGAGACCGACACGGAGGTGGTCGCCAAGTTGGTCAAGTATGTGTACGACTCGCACAAGAACAAGGCCGGTCTGACCTTCAGCGACCTGGTCAAGAACGTCATCAAGGAGCTGGAGGGCGCCTTTGCCCTGATCGTCAAGAGCATTCACTTCCCGAACGAGGTGGTCGCCGCCCGCCGCGGTTCGCCCATGCTGATCGGTGTCAAGACCTCCAACAAGCTCAAGGTCGACTTTGTCGACGTCGAGTTCACCAACCCGGACTCGGAGATTCATGACGGTCTGCTGCCGGCCGATGCGCAGCTGCCAAAGTTTGCTCGCACCCAGTCGCGCGCCTTTTTGAGCGAGACGGGCATGCCGCAGCCGATCGAGTTCTTCATCGCTTCGGACCCGTCGGCCATTGTGGAGCACACCAAGCGCGTGCTCTACCTCGAGGACGACGACATTGCACACATCTGCGAGGGTGAGCTGCGCATCCACCGTCTGCGCCGTGACGACGACGACACCCCGACCGTGCGCTCCATCCACACGCTCGAGATGGAGATTGCCGAGATCATGAAGGGCAGCTTTGACCACTTTATGCAGAAGGAGATCTTTGAGCAGCCCGAGTCCTTCTTCAACACCATGCGTGGCCGCGTCAACTTTGACGATCACAAGGTGACCCTCGGCGGTCTCAAGGCCTACCTGTCGACCATCCGCCGCTGCCGTCGCATTGTGTTCAGCGCCTGCGGCACCAGCTACCACAGCTGCCTGGCTACGCGCGCCATCTTTGAGGAGCTTACCGAGATTCCGGTCTCGGTCGAGCTGGCCTCGGACTTCCTCGACCGCAAGACGCCCATCTTCCGCGATGATGTCTGCGTGTTTGTGTCGCAGTCGGGCGAGACGGCCGACACGATTCTGGCTCTGCGCTACTGCCTGGAGCGTGGCGCGCTGTGCGTCGGTGTGACCAACACCGTCGGCTCGTCCATCTCGCGCGAGACGCACTGTGGCGTGCACATCAACGCCGGTCCGGAGATTGGCGTCGCCTCTACCAAGGCGTACACGAGCCAGTTTATCGCCCTGGTGATGATGGCCATCCAGCTCAGCGAGGACCGCACCTCGATGACCGCTCGCCGCAACGAGATCATCGACGAGCTGCACGCTCTGCCCGGCAAGGTCAAGCGTGTGCTGGAGCAGGACGCTTCGCTCAAGAAGCTGGCGCAGGATGTGCTGCACAAGGAAAAGTCGCTGCTGATTATGGGTCGCGGCTTCCAGAACGCCACCTGCCTCGAGGGCGCGCTCAAGATCAAGGAGGTGTCGTACATGCACAGCGAGGGTATCCTGGCTGGCGAGCTCAAGCACGGTCCGCTCGCACTCATCGATGAGAACATGCCGGTCATCCTCATCATGACCAAGGACTCGCTCTACCCCAAGGTCGAGAACGCTCTCAACCAGGTCACCTCGCGCAAGGGCCAGCCGATCATCATCTGCAATGAGGATGACACGGCCGTGGAGAGCAAGTACAAGACCATCCGCGTGCCGCAGACCGTCGACGCTCTGCAGGGCCTGCTCACCATCATTCCGCTGCAGCTGCTCTCCTACCACCTGGCCGTCATCAACGGCGTCAACGTCGACTTCCCGCGGAACCTGGCCAAGTCGGTTACGGTCGAGTAATGGACCAGTGTCACATTCCTATGCACGTCGGCCTCTCTGTCCGTCCGTCCGTTCATCCGTCCATCCGTGCGCCCGCGCGTGTTTATCTTTCCAATACATATGCTCGTCACCACATCCGGTCGTATGCACGTCGTCTTCTGGCTCTTTATCATGTACACGCGCGCTCTCGGCCATACGCGGCGCGCACCGGCAATGACGGAGGTGCGTATCGTTTGGCTACGCCTCCAGCTCCGAGGCTGGAATGTCGGCATCTACCGTGCTGTAAATATTGCTCGCCTATTCGCCAAATACGCGCAACAGTTAGCCATACGTCGCGCTTGGCGCACTACAGCGGTTACTTGCCATCTGCCACAGCTGGCAAATGTTGTCTTCGGCGACCGACGCCAGGGTCCATGGCTCGTTCGGATTCCAGCTGAGATCGGCCACCTTGTTGGTGTGGCCACCATGAATGAACTGACGTGTGCATGTCCTCGACGTTAGCGATCATCTACGCACAACACTCGTCACACGCCCATGACCACCACCGCTTCTGCTGCCGCCCGTCTACCTCGGGTTGCTTGCTTCCGCGTCTGGCGCGCCACTCTTTTCAAATATGTCTCGTGCTTCGCTGAACTGAAGCTCTACCGCCAGTACGGTGCGCTCCTACGATGACGTCGGATCGGTTGGCTGTGACCATGACGGCACGCCTTGCCGTCTCCTGCTTCGCCTCACCTGCGTAAACGACGTTTCAGTGGGCAGCCCGTCATCGCAACAGGGCGGCCCGCGCCAGGCAAAGTTGGCGTCGGTAAACGTGGACATGCTGTAATGGCAAGTAGTGTGGCTAGCTGGCAAAAGGACAGGTGTGGTCTGGGGAACGCAACAGCCAGCACCACACGCTTAGCACTTTGTTCCTTCTATCGCTCGTTTGTGCTTCAATACTCGCTGAGCTGTATTCAACCGGCTAGCGCTAGCGCGTTTCCTTCCCACTCTTCCCTCCTGCCCTGCTCTGTCACTTGCACACTACCATGACTGACAGCCACGCACAGCCCATGGAATTGGGTGCCGAGGCGGAGCGAGGTGCGCGTGCATGTCGCGTTATGGACGCGTCTGACGCTGGCTGACACGGGGCGGGCGCCTGCAGCTCAGGTGGCCAACGAACAGATTATCAACGAGGTAAGCATCCGCTTTGGTGCTGGCAGGTGCGAGCAGAGTAAGCAGGCGGCTTATAGCGCTGTTTGGGACGCGCCGCGCAGGAATACAATCTGGTGGTCACGCACGCGCTGGAATGGCCGTCGCTCACCTGCCAGTGGCTGCCAGACATTGAGCGGTAGGGACGCGGACTGGCGGTGATTGTGCTGGGCGGCGCATGTTGTGCTTACAGCCTGAACGCGCAGGCCAAGCGGCAAAGACTACACGGTGCAGCGGCTGCTGCTGGGCACGCACACCTCCGACAACGAGCAAAACTATCTGCAGATTGCGCATGTCCAGCTGCCTAGCGAGCAGGCACCCGCTGTGGGCCGCACGGTGGATCAGGATGGCGGTGCGTAGTTGGTCTTTTGCAATCCAATTGAACGACGCTGATGTTGTGCTGCTACGCTTGTAGAGATTGGCGGCTACGGCGGCGGCGAGTGTCGATTCGCCATCTCGCAAAAGATCCCGCACGATGGCGAGGTGAATCGTGCGCGGTACATGCCGCAGAATCCAGATATCATTGCCACCAAGACGGTGAGCGGTGAGGTGTTTGTTTTCGACCGGACACGCCATCCGTCCCAGCCAGCGGCCAATGCTGTCTGCGCGCCAGAAATCCGCCTGCGCGGCCACACCAAGGAAGGGTACGTGGCTGCACACTGGTAGAGCAGCGTGTGCACAGCTAACACGACATACACGCTGTCTGGGACACACGCAGCTATGGCATCAGCTGGAACGGACATCAGCAGGGCCACCTGCTTAGTGCGGCTGATGATGGTGTTGTTTGCTACTGGCAAGTTTGCGCGTTGTAGGGCGTCACATGCTGTCGGTTGCTCACAGCCCAGTGATGATGTATAGGGATATCTCGGGCTTCTCCAAGGAGAAGCGGGCCATGGATGCGCAGCGCAAGTTCACCGGGCACACTTCCGTTGTCGAAGTGAGTAGTGATGCGGCGTAGTGTGGCGTGGATGTGTACGCATGCACATCGGCTCACCAATCGGTATGGCGTAGGACGTTGCCTGGCACTCGCTGCACGACAGTCTTTTTGCTTCGGTCGGCGACGACATGAAGCTGATGATCTGGGATCTGCGGGCGGCTGCCAGCGACAAGGCACACCACACGGTTGTGGCGCACTCGGCTGAGGTGAACGCGGTGGCGTTTAACCCCAGCAGCGAGTTTATCCTGGCCACTGGCTCCAACGATAAGGTAGGCCATGTCAGGTGTGGAGATGCACGCAGCACCACATCACTTACCTGTACACTGCTTGTTGTCGCACCGCCGCACAGACGGTGGCGCTATGGGATCTGCGCAATCTCAAGCTCAAGCTGCACGCGTTCGAGTCGCACCAGGACGACGTGCTGCAGCTTGCTTGGTCGCCGCACAACGAGACGATTCTTGCGTCGGGCAGCGCGGACCGGCGCATCAACGTGTGGGATCTCAGCCGGATTGGCGAGGAGCGGACGCCCGAGGATGCCGAGGATGGCCCGCCAGAACTGCTGGTAGGTGGTGGTC
>KZ992920.1:0-12408 GCA_003614735.1 Thamnocephalis sphaerospora | reverse complement strand
AAAGCGGCGTGGTGGCTCCTAGTCAGTTTGTAAACAAGGTTAAAAAGGGCATGAAGGAGCTGATGGAGAAAATGGGTGCTGCCGATCTGGCCAACGAGAGCTCGGGCAGGCGCGAGGCCAAGAAGCCAGCGGGCAGCGTGCCAAGCGGAAAGCCAGCTAGCTTTCAGGACACCATTACACAGACCATGAACAAACTTAACGACAGCTCGGACAAAGTCCGCAGCGAAGTGGACGAGGCGGAAGAGGCCCCGGATGCACTAATGGCCGAGATGATGCGCCAGATGGAGCAGCTGGCAGACTCGGGCGAATTTGATGGCCTGGTGGAGGGGATGATGGGCCAGCTGATGACGCGTGAAGTGCTCTATGAGCCGATGAAGGAGCTTGCGGAAAAGGTGAGTGCTGCTGCTGGCACGGAGTGCTGCCACGGCATTTGATCTAATGATCCTCGGGATCATACTAGTACCCGGGCTACCTGGCCGAGAACAAGAGCACGCTGCCAGCGGACGATTATGCGCGGTACGAGAAACAGTACTCGTATGTGAAGCAGATTGTCGCCCACTTTGCTGCACAGCCTGAGCCAGCCACATCCGATGCTGATGCACCAGCCAAGGATGATCCAGTGATTGCAGAGCTTATGGAAAAGGTTGGTAACAGGGCCAGTAGGCGATGCTTTGGCTACAGTGTCCAGCAATGTGTCATCGTAGCTTACACGGAATGCCACCCTATGACAGATGCAAGACTGCGGCCAACCTCCCAAGGAGGTGCTACAGCAGCTTGCGCCTGAAATGGAGTTTGGCGAAGATGGCACGCCTAACCCGCCTGATCCTGAGCAGTGCACCATCATGTAGCTGGATGACGAGTCTTTGTGTCGTCCCACTGCTGCATCTCCTTCAAAATGAACTATTACAGTTGCGGTTGCACTCTGATCTACCGTTGCTTGTTCTTTGTGGCGATGTGTCATTAGCGAGCAGGTGACGTGACTGTGATTCGCCAGAGAGAGAGGCTTTATTGTGTTGCCATTAGTGCCATGAGGCTAGACACTCACCATCCTCCCGCCGCGTACACCCACCATTGCTCTACATCATCGTCCCTGCGTGTCTCGCCTTTGTCGCCAGTTGGCCCCAGCGTTGCCATGGCATGCCGCGTGTGCAATCTGGCTCAGCGAAAGTTCTGCTGCGACGATTGCGTCGGGGACCTGTACGCGCCAGCGTTTCGTTGCGGTGAGGACTCGTGAGCTAACGCGAACGCCCTTTGGTTCGTCGTAGATTGCGCGTGCATGCCCGTCGCATGAAGGAGGTGCAAGCAGAGCGCAATCGCTACTACGAGAACGTTGACAACCAGTTAAAGAGCTCGGCCTGGCAACTGCGACAGCGTAAAGCAGAGTGTGCGGCCGTGAACGTGTCCAAGCGAGAGACTGTACTGCGCATTGCCACTATGCGCCAGCAACTTCAGGAAGGTAAGCACTGGATAATATGTGAGAGAGAGAGACAAGGGAGAGAGAGAGAGAGAGAGGGTGAGCGAACGGAAAGGAGGCGAGTGCTGACATATGCTCGGTACACAGTCACGGCTCAAGTGGAGCGGCTACGCGACGAGAATGTCCGAAAGCGCCAGCAACTGGATGCAGCACATGCACGCTTCGCTAAATTGCGCGACCAGACGATTGCCGAGGAATCGGTATATCGCGAAGCTGCCGAAGCCAAGTATCGTCGAGAGAACAAAGGCCTGCGCTTCATGCGCAAGTTGATGCTACATCGGCTCACCAAGGTTTTTGAGCTGCGTCAAGTGAAGACGACCGACGTGCGGCCGATCCACATGGGAGATCTGACCGCCTCACAGCCACCGACGCAATTTACCATTGCTGGACTGCGACTGCCAGACAACGCTGACTGGACAGCCTCGGGTAAGATGGAGGATAGCAGTGCTGTGCTCGCGGTGAGCAGGACTGACGCGTGTGCATACCTGGTATTCCTGCATGCAGGCTACATGCGCGAGGAGACAAGCGCAGCCTGCCAGCTATTTGCCCAAATGACCAGTCTCATCGCGTATTATATGCAGGTCAAGCTTCCGTTCACGCTGGTCAATTGCGGTGCCGAGTCGGTCGCGTACTGTGCTATGGCCGGTGGGAATAGCAGGCAAGTGGACTTGGCGCATGGCGATACGATTGCGGCTAACATGTCGACTCGGCCGCAGCACTGCGCCGCTTCATCTGAGCGAGAGCAATGGCGACCAGTTTACACGTGGGTTCGCCATGCTCTGCTACGATGTGTCTTATTTGTGCCATCAACGTGGTCTGCCTGTCTCGCTGGAGCTAGCGCCCGCTGTTGCCTGGAATCTGTGGCGATGCTGTCGTGCTCCGACAAGCTCGCGCGCTGAAGAAGGCCCCAGCAAGCAGCCCGCGGCGTTGCATAGCCAGCGCGCTCCCTCCATGGCGGCTGCCGCCAAGCAGCCGTCCTCTATAGACAACAAACGCGCAAGCGCCATTACTGATCGCAGTGCAGCATCCGATACTGCTTCCGACGCAGCACCGTTTCCACTAGAATTTGAAGCCATTGTGCGCCACTTGTACGCGCTTCAGCGCGAAGTTTTGACACGCGCCAACAAAAATGTCTACGTTGTGGACCGTGACGACGGCAGCGCCTCCATGCTGCCGTCGCTGGACACTTGGGATCTGGTGGAAATACCACTTCCACCGACGCCGGCCCAGGTTGCAGAGCTCGAGCTTTGGCGAGATAGTCAGCGCCATCGAGACTGAATGCGTATGTTTGTCCGTGTGTGTAACAACCATGCTATCAATGCACATACATATTGCAATTGCCAAGCATGCGCAGCGACGCGCTTACAAAGCCAGATGACCCGTGTCTGCGAGACGAGCGGCAGTCGAGCAGCAGCAGCAGCATCAGTGTGGTTGTGTGGAAGGGAACATTGCGGCAGAATGCGCGCACACACACGGGCACTTGGCTCCAGTAGCGGCATCACCTATGATTGAGGATCGTATGGATTGCCTAGTGCGCTGTTTAAGTACAGAATCGCTCGCCATGTTACGACTACGCATTGCGCCGTGCTTACCTGCATAGTAACCGGTCATACCGTGCGTCGCCTGACCTCCAAAGCTAGTATGCGGCTGCTGCGCCATCGACTGCTGCTGGAAGATCATGGCCAGATCAGCCTGGTCCGGTTGCGAGGCGTCCTTTGGCGCGCCTGCCGCTCTTTCAATCTTGGTTGCCTGCAGCGTCACGCCGTCGTCAGCTACGTGCATCTTCAACCAGCTTGCCGCCGCCAATGTCGCTTCACCGCTGGCCGCTGCGTTTACCTCGCGGTACTTGGCTAGATAAAGCTTGAGGGCGTCGGCGTAGTTGTCAAAGCCTAGCGTTTGCATTGCCCAGAGAATATCCTCTCCGTTGATCGTCTTGCGCTTCTCCTGCTGACAGCGGTCGCTCGCCGTAACAGACCAAGCACACGCAGGCACGCGCAAAGCAATTACGAGTCAAGGACAAACACGCACACACTATCGGCCTCCACCGCTTGACGCATACACGCAAAGGATATTCGCTCGTGATGAAGGAGATAAACTCGGACACGCATTCCTGAATCGTCTCCTTGGCCTCTTTGGCGATTTTGGCATTCTCTGGCAGACCGCGCTTCATGATACGTGCCACATTGGCAATCGGCAGGAAGCGGTCCTGCTCCTTGACCTCTTCCTGCGGCGACCCGGGATCGTCCAGCGAATTTCGCGAGCCTTCAGCGGACATGGTTACGTGTACACTTGGGTGTTGCGTAGGCGAACAGCGTGATGCAGCGTCGGTAGATGAAGGCCGTGAATGCAGCAACAGGAACCGTACAACGGCAGGGACAAGGACAACAAGGCTAGGGTCAATGTTGGCGGGGCACCAGAAGCGCCCTGTTGTTGTCCTTTTTTCCCGGTGACGACAGCACTTGGTCCTGACCACCTCTCCGCTTTGGTCTCTCTCTCTCTCTCTCTTCAGTCACCACCACTATCGCCAACACCAGCACCACTACCATGTCGACTGACGTTGTTGGCTATGCATACGCCGGAATTGTCTTTGTTGGCGGCCTAATTGGCTTTCTGAAAGCAGGCAAGCAAAGCTAGAGCTAGCTAGCAAATAGGATAGGCGCTACAGACGCTAATCTAGCCTGCATGATAGGCAGCGTTGCTTCGCTCGCGTCCGGTGTCATCTTTGGCAGTCTAATGAGCTGGGCCGCCGTGCGCACGAGCCGCAATCCTGCCGACGCCTATCTGGCCCTGGGTGAGCATTGGCAGGGTCGTTAGGGACCGTACGCGTGTGGGTGTATACGAATTAGCAGCACTGATACCATTTCGGTTCGTTAGGTCTGAGCGTGACGCTGTTCCTGGTGATGGGCTCGCGTTTCCTGAAGAGCGGCAAGGTGATGCCGGCAGGCTTGGTGTCCGTTCTGAGGTAAGTGGTTCCCAAGGCCGTAGTAGACATTTGGTCGTGTTTCATCGGGTTCTAACTATCGTGATGAGCATAGTCTTATCATGGCCATTCGTTATGGCCAGCGCGTGTTTGCCTAGGCATATCAGTACAGCACTGCTGCTGCTGCTGTTTCTTGGCGTATACGCTGCATAAAAGACAATGGCAACGGCCCTTTTCAAATGCTCACGCAACCGGCTATATGCCAACAGTCACTTATTACTAATGAGGCTATTAGGTTGCTCCGCATCCGCGCCAACCGCCTATGGTACAAATGCAAGCTTGTCGTCTCCTGCTGCTTGGTAGAAAAGCAGGTATCCAGAGCCGTTCTGTGGGAGATCGCCAAAGTAGTTTTCAATGTCGTCTTCGTGGATCATGTGCACGTTGTTATCGTCAAAGAGCAGCCACTGGCCCGCGCTTTTCACAATTGTGACATAGTGGCCATGGTGCGGTCCACTACGTGAGGCGTATACCATTGCGCTGTGAGCAAGCAGTTGCAGCGGCATAGTATGCGCGTCAGACAACGTACCTGCCAATATGCACCACCACGGCAAACAGCGAGTACAGTCGATCAGGGTCTTCGGCTGCATCGCTCTATCGACGAGTATCGCGCATCAATAGGTCAGCGACTTGGAGGTCACAGCAGCACGCTGTGTCGACCCGCTCTGTGGCACGCACCGTGTTGAATAAACGCAATTCCATCGGAAAGACGACTCGGTAGGACAGCTTGATGTAGCGCTGCAGCCGCTCCTGATACTTGAACCGCTTGAGATGCAGGGCTAGCACGCGCGGCAGCTTTTTAATCTTCATGCTGCAGCCCTGCGTCAGTCACCCACGGCTGAACCCGGCTCGCAGCCACCGTTACGCACCGTTTCTCCGCCTCCTGCAGGCCGCAGCATGTGTCGCAATAAAACTTGTTTTTGTGGCAGAGCATTTCGCTCGCGGAAAACTGGCGTAAACAGCTGGTCACCGACGAGTGTCGCTCAATATCAATCGACAGATCCAGAAACGATTCGTCTCGACTTGTCACCTAGTGTAGCCGGCAAAAGTGTCGCGACATGCAACGTGTAAGATGGCTGGTGACTGGCGGCTGACAGCCGTAGCAACCTCCAAATCGCTCTCTTACCGTCTCACAGGTCAGGCATTTGGTCTCGTTGGTAAGCACGCCTTCGAATAGCTGGTGCACCCAGCTGGTCGTCGGTGGCGCCACCATCACACTATGTGTAGAATCGCCATCGCCATCTGCGCTCGAGCTCGACGAGTGCCTTTGGTCGCCATTCTGAAACGTCCAGGACCACTCGCTGGACTCGGTGGCCGCCGACGTGACCGCCTCTTGACTGGCCGCCGGCTCCCCCTTGCTCGCGTCACGAAGCTGTTCGCGCCGTCGCTTTTCATGATCCAGGACATTCTCCGCCACCGTGTTGAGTACGTAGATGAGGAACTCGTGTGCGTCCTGATGCATGGTGCTGCGGAAAAGCTCTGCCAGACGTGCATGGTTGAGCTCAGCTCTGCCTCGGCTACGCAGCCGTCTGCCGCATAGCCACGCGGCCCGTCGGCATAACTTACCATTATCCTTTTTAACCTTGTTTACAAACTGACTAGGAGCCACCACGCCGCTTTGTTTCTTCTGGCAGTTGATTCTCCAGAACAGATTCTGCAGCTCGGCAAAAAGGCCCACGTCCATGTCCGCCGGCCGTCGGCAGCCTGTAACGCCGTTGGCGTCCTCGTGGCCATTGAGCTCTTTGCCGTTCGTATGCACCCCCGTTGCCGCCTTGGTCTTATCCTCACTGCCGGCGTGAGACTTTCCCGATGTTGCCGATGACGAGTCGCCCGAGGGGCGTGCGCCCGTCAGCGACACTGATGTCGTCGACGACGAGAGCGAGTGCACCGCCGGATCCCTCAGAAGCTCGGGCGCCGGTCCATAGGGATAGTTGGTGACACACTCGCGAAACGGCCTACAAAAGTACAGGGCCTGCAGGATGGAGTTGCAATAGCTGCGCGAATTCATGCCGCGCTCGCCGGTTAGCTGCCGCTCGCGCCCGTCCGGCCGTCCGTCCGGCCGCCAAACAAGCGCCTACCAGGTGTTACCAAACTAGACGCCAGCCGTCCGGAAACAGCCAGAAAGCACCCGTCCGCAGCAATCGCAACAACAGCAGCGGTGGTGGCAGCAGCGTTATCAGCATACAGTGGTGTGACGGTACGGACGCATAGAGCGTGGCTTACATTCTCCAGGCCAAAGTAGCGCTCAGCGCCGTCAGGCCATGTCTCCCCCGGCGGAAGCTTACTCGACTGAACCTAGCAGTGCCGCCGCAGGACGATCGCGTGCGCCCGTTAGCTGCGAAGCAACCCCACCAACGCATACATGCCCACCATGCCGAATAATTTCATGAGCGACATCCTGAATCGACGACAGCACTAGTGGCGGACAGACGACGGACTGGCGCTGCCGTGGCACGCAAAGAAAAGCAGAGCTGCAATGTTGCCGTGGCTGCAGACAGCGGTAGGACGTCGGCAGGGCGGATGGGCGTAGTTGCCAACGAAACGCGCACGTGTGGTGAAGAAAGAGTTGTGCGGGTCACCGCTGACACTAAAGGCCCACGACACCAGTATGTCAAAACATATGTACATGCGGTTTACTGAAAGCGTGGGAGGGCCACGCTCAATGGGTAGAGAGTACACGGCGCACCACTTGCACCACCGTATTGGCCAGCGCATCATGCGTGTGCGGCCAGATCACTTCAAGCTGGGCCATGCCGCCTTCGTCGGTCGGACGGGCGAGAAACTGGATGGTGGCATCGCCCACGCTCAGCAGGTCGTCCTGGCGCCATACGGCATGTGCTCCGGCCAGGTGCTTCTCCAGCGCCGCATGCACAATGTCGACCGGCTGCTGAGGCACGGCCGCTGCGCTGTCGGCCACCGGATCAGCAAAGTGTGCGATGCGTAGCCGATAGCGCACATGATGCTTTGTGCCTTCGATATCATGCTGGCTGATACCGTCGGCATCGATAAACTGCACCGCATTTTTGTCGCCCGATACCAGGACAATGCCTCGCGCCAGGTTGTCGGTAACACCGGGCACGCTGTCGCTGTCCGGCAGCTCTGCCAGAGCCGTGGGTAACCGGCGCAGTCGGTCGCGCAGCAACGTGCGTTTCGCTACCTGGACGGGAATTTCGCGGTGTGCATTGACGGTAACGGCTGTGCCGTTGGCGGGATAGCTGCACGGCGTGTTGAGCGAGTTGAGTATGTTCTTGGCCAGCACCTCCATCTTGCGACGCTCTCCGTGAACAAGACAGACGTGGCGTGGCTCGCACAGCCGAATAAGCTGCAAAATTCCTTTGGCATCGGCGTGTGCACTAAACGACAGATTCTCCACCTGCAGGTTGACTTCGATCGTGGTGAACGCGTCCAGCTCAATGCGTTTCTTGCCTGCCAGCACCTTGGCTCCTACCGTGCCAGCCACGCAGTAGCCAGGCAGAATTACCATGTTGCGCGGGTCGGCCGACCACTGCTGGAAAGCTTTGAGCGACGTGCCCTGGTGAAGCATGCCTGGCGTGGCAAACAGCACCATGGGTCCCGGCAGATTAAAGTACGAAGGATGCCATGGCTTGATGCGACGGAAATCGAACGCATTGCGATCGGCAAACGTGCGCTTGATTTTCTGGTTGGTCCAACCGATAAAAAGCCGATAGTAGTGGTTCGCCTTTTCCGTCAAACCAGCGGAAAAGTAGATGGGCACGTTCAGATGGACCCGATCCCAGTAGGTCTCCAGCAGCACGCAGAGCTCCTGAGCACGACCCAGCGCAAACACGGGGATCAGCACTTTGCCGCCCTGTTCCACACAGCGTTGCACCTTCTTCAGCAGATCAGCTTCGCGCGTGCGCTTTGAGTCGCGCACAGTTGTGGCATAGGTGGACTCGGTGATGAGCACATCGGGCCGGCATCGGTCGATCCAAGCTGCGCCCAAGTGTCGGTCTGGCGTCATGTTGTAGTCGCCCGTGTACACCACAGAGTGCCGACCCACACGCACATGGAACATGGCGGCGCCCAGGACATGTCCAGCATAGTACGCCTTGATTTCAAGCTCATCGTCTACGCGCACTGTCTCGTGCAGACTCACGCCCCTAACCTTACGCATGCATGCCTTGATCATTGACGATGTGAAAAAGTTTTGCTCGCCCTTGCGCTCCACCATAATCTTGCGATAGTCTTCCAGCAGAATAGGGCAAATGGCCTTGGTTGGATGTGTCATGTAGACAGGCCCGTCGTAGCCGCACATTTCGGTAAAGAACGGCAGCGCGCCGCAGTGGTCCAGATGAAAGTGCGACACGATAACGCAGTCTAGCAGTTCGTTGAAGCGTCCTGATTTCGAAATAAACGAAAAGTCGGGAAAGCGGCGCGCGTCATTGAAGCCCATGTGCATGCCGCAGTCAAACATGATGTTTTTGCCGCCCAGCGACACCAGCACGCAGCTCTTGCCGACATCCTGGCCGGCACCGAGTGGAATCACGCGGATCGACATGGCCTGGCAGCAAGGCGACCGTGGTCAGTGAGGCAATGGCGGTTAGAGAAAGGGATGGGATGGCGCCTGTTTACCAACACACACACACACACTCAATCACTCACATGCGCAAGGCAGTCTCTGTAAATGCCATCAAAAATGGCTGAGATCCATTTCTATTTTCCAGACGCCTGCTGGCTTTGCCCATTGCTGTCTTTTTCGCGTCTAGTGCCTGATCCTGCTGCCACCATGTCAACCCGACCTGAGGAACATGTGCTGCTGCTCAAGAAGAAGCTGGCGCGCCAGCTAGAGTCTGGCGACGATACGGTATGCAAAAGACGCATATACACAGGCCGGCCCGCCGATCGTCCTCTAGATTCATGTGTATGTATGCATCGTTACAGGGAGCACTGGCAATTCTGGACGGTCTATCGCGCGTTCAAGTGAGCGAGGAACTGCTGAGAGTAGGTGGCGTGACGTCGACCCAGGAGTAGCTTGGTGGGCGCTGATGCGACAGAGCATATAGGCCACCAAGGTTGGTGTCTTTGTTGGGAAGCTGCGAAAGCACGAAAACAGCCGTGTGGCCGACAAAGCGCGCGACGTAGTGGCCAAGTGGCGCCGGATGGTCAAGCGTGATGAGGCGGCCGAGAAACGTAGGCAGTGCTGGCAGGGCATAAGCGGGTGCATAGACCACTGCTAATGTTTGCGCTGCAGCCGCCAGGATAGACACAAGCCGGACCACACCGCTGCGGCGATCTCCTTCAAGCGGCTCGGCGTCTGGGCCGCCATCGCCAGGTGCCGGTCTTCGGGAGCGTACGGTCACAAGTGATGACGTTGCCTACATTAGAACAGGCAACGCTGTGCGGAACAAGATGATTGAGATGTTTTACGCTGCACTGGCAAAGAGCAGTACTGCGGGTAGGCAATACGACATGAATGCAGCACATGGCTGTGCGCTAACGCATCACCTTCCTCCTCCTCCTCCTCCTCCTCCTCCTCCTCCACCTCTTCCCCCTTTTCCTTCCTCTCTTTGCAGATGCCGATCGTATTATGGCCAAAGCGGTAGCGGTGGAGGAGGCGCTCTTTAAGCAGTTCACAACTCCTGACACAGGCTACCGTGCGCGTGTGCGCGAGCTGTATTTGAACCTTAAAGGCGACGACAATCCAGCGTTGCGCGAGGCGATTGTTAGCGGCGATCTGAGTCCCACCCGCTTCTGCACCATGTCTTCCGATGTGAGACGATGATACAGCGTGCGAACAATGACTACATAGCCGCGTTCACTGACACTATCGCTCTATGCCAGGACCTCATGTCGGAAGAGCAGAGACAGCAGGAACTCAAGATCAACGAAGAAAATCTGTTCAAGGCACGTGGTGCCGGACAGCAGGAAGCGGCCACCGATGCCTTCAAGTGTCCCAAGTGTAAGCAACGCAAGTGCACCTACTTTCAGATGCAGACGCGCAGTGCCGACGAGCCGATGACCACGTTCGTCACCTGCGTGGTGTGCAACAACCGCTGGAAGGTACATTGTCTACGCGGAGCATTGTGTGTACATGCATACTCTTTGCTAACGCAAATGCGCCCCGATTGGTGCAGTTCTGCTGAGTATGACAATTATCTTGATGTGCACGCGCCTTCTATAAACTACAGTGCTCCAATGTTGCAAATAGACGGTAATGCCTGCCGAGCATATTGCTCTGCAAGCCTAAGAAGCGTCGTCAGGGCTGCTCTGCGTATGGTAATCGTAGATGTCATAATGCGGCCGGGCACAGTCGGCGATTTCCAGAAATGCACGGTGCGCAGTGTCGGGCCACACGCTGGCATTCAGCCACGGTGTTGCTTGGGGACGAAGGCTGGCCAGGGACATCACGTTGCGTAACTGCGCTCCAGAAAGTGTCGGTGCAAGATAGGCTGCCAAATGGTCCAGCAGTTCTCGCGGCAGCATAAGCAGCTGGCTTTTGGTCTGGCCGCGTATTAGAGCGTGCGTACGGCCATTCAAGATGAGACGAGCCACCAGCAGTAAATGTGCAGCGGCGACATAATGCTTGCGAAATCGATCACCATTGTCAATGAGCTTACCCAGAATCAGGCCATAAATATCCACATTATCTGCCAGCATTGGCCAGTGCAGATGCTGCAGTGTGTTATTCTCCAACACTGCCTGTCCTATCAGTGGTAAAAGCCGTGAATAGTCGCTTATCTCCGTTGTTCCAGTTGCATCTGCGTCGTCGAGTGCCAACACATCCACCGCAAGCTCCTCCAAGTGCCGATTAATATGCACAGCAGAAATCAATGGCGCCAGCCCGACATTTGTAAAGCGGTTACGCAGTAGATGCAAAAGGCGAAGACTGGTGCTAACGCTTAGTGCAATCGCCAAGTACCGCAGCTCCAGATCTCCCAGCTGTGCTCCACACAGCTCCAGCGCCACAAGTGGGCAGTTGGGCGACCGGATCCAATCGCACAATGTGCGCACACCGGCTGTGCTCCACGCCAAGTCATTAGCCGCCAGCCGAAGAAAGCGCACGGGTGCATCTGCCGAGGCGTTGACGCGTGCAATCGTCTGGCAAAGGGTCGTAATGGCCGATGGGACGATCGCATTCCCAGACAGGTCCAAGTCTACCAGAGGCACGCCCTGTTCGATTGCATCGGCGAGCAGCTGTACGCCAAAGGCCGTCACCTGGTTGCCAGCCAGGTCGACGCAGCGCAGCTGGTCCGTCGAGCCACCAGTAAGCACGTTGCATAACGCTACCACACCGCCATCGTTAATGCGGTTCTCGCGTAGCAGCATTCGATGCAAGCGCTGCAGGCGCTTTTCGCGAAAGCCACGGCAGCACGCGTACACAAACTTATTGCCCAACTGACTACGCGAGCAATCAAGCTCTTGTAAAGAGTAATTGGCCGAAACGCCCAGGCCCAGGTGCTCTGCGGCGCTATCGCCACTGCTGCTGCCACAGCCCTTGTTGGCGTCTAGACATAGACCAGCCAGCGTTAACGACTCAAGTATACATGCTGGTGACGCCAGATACTTGGCCAACTGCTCTGCGCCAAGTGGCGATAGAGAGCAGTCGACCAGCTTAATACGCGTTGGCCGAGTTGGTGCGGCCAGCGTCAGGAATAACGGCATGCCGTCTGTTGAGCCACCATTTCCGCCGGCCGCCTCAGCTGGCGCAGTGCAAGGACATAACAGCTGCTCCTGTGCAAGCGTCTCAGCTCCGTTGCCTGGTGTTGAGGCGGCGGCGCATGATGGCGAGGGAGACAAATGCATGGCTAATGGTACAGACGTAAAGGACAAGAGTGTGTACCTGAACACTACGCACACGTAGATAATCACGTACACATTGCCTCCTCACCTGCATCACATGCAAAATTGCAGGGCAATGGTCACATGCGGTCTGCAGCAGCCTAGAATCGGCTGCAGCTGCAGCGGTGCCAGACGCTTTTCGGTGCTCGGCGCTCAA
>KZ992919.1:0-12410 GCA_003614735.1 Thamnocephalis sphaerospora | reverse complement strand
CGCATCCACGTGAGCCTGCTCACGCTGCACCGAGCACAACACGCGTGCTCGGCCTTTATTCGCTGCGATCTTGAGCCACTGCCCACACGATCGCCATGGCGGAGCAGTACGCAAAGCAGTCGCAGTACCAGTATGCGGCCAACTCGAACCTGGTCCTGGACCAGGATCGCTCACGCATTCCGCGGCGCGACAATGAGCCAACGGGAGAGCCAGAGACGCTGTATGGCCGCATCAACCCAAAAGAAATGGGCGGCAAAGCAATCCGTGAGCGTCTGCCAGTCACTGATGAGAAGAAGCAACGGGCGCAGGAGCGACGCGAGCTGGAGAAGCTACGACGCCACGGGCGCAAGGATGACAGGTAGGCAAGCAGTCGGGGTCACGAGCGGCAGGCACATGTGCGGTGGACTAATCACGATGGCGTGAATGTGCATACGGTGGGTGTAGCGCGCGTGCTGGTCGTGCATTCAACTCTGTGCTGTCGGCCACAGAGGACATGGAAGGGCTGATGTATACGCCGCGCACCAAAGACACCCGCGATGCCTACGAGCTGATCTTGGCATTTGTACATGATTATCTGCCGGATCAGTCGCATGAGACGATCCGCAGTGCTGCGGACGTGATTCTGGAGACGCTCAAGGCCGATGGCGTAAAGGACTATGACAAGAAGGCGGAGGTGGATAAGCTGTTCTCGCAAAAGATGGACTCGGAGCGCTTTGCACAGCTGGTCAGCCTTGGCAAGAAGATTACAGACTATGGTGATGGCCAGGCGGCGGATGGCGCAGGCCTGGATGAGCGGATGGAGGCGATCGACGATGAACACGGCATGGCGGTGGTGTTTGAAGATCAGGATGAAGAAGATGCCGATCTGGGACTGGGCGATGCGGACGAAGCCGAATATGAGATGCACAACAGCGAGTCCGAGTCCGAGTCTGAGGCTGAGGCGGAACTGCAAGAAGATGCTGATGCTGCCGCGGTGCTGCGCGCCGGCGCCGGCGCTGAGGAGGCAGACATGGATGCGCAGACCGAGGGTGCATCCGCCAGCAAAGGCACAGAGGATGAGGACGGTTTCCGCACTGTGCTTCGTCCAGAGATGGGTGCCGGTGGTCGGGCACGCCGTCTGGGTGCCTCTGCGGTGGCAGGTGCTCGGCAGCGGAATCAACCGCGCACCAGCGAGTCTGTGCTCCGTGTGCGCACGGCACAGCATGGTGACATACCGGCCCACGAGATTGACGCCTTCTGGCTGCAGCGTCTGGTCAGCAGCCACTACTCGGACGTGCATGTAGCGCAGGGAAAGACAACCGAGGCAATGCGCCTGCTTGCCGACGATGCACTGACAACGCGTGACCGCGAAAACGAACTGATGCAGCTGTTTGACTATGACAAGTTCGAGCTGGTCCAGGTGCTCACACGCAATCGCGATCTGATTGTGTGGTGTACCAAGCTGGTGCGCGCGGGCGCCGACGGACCGGAGCGTCAGGCGGTTGAAGCGGAGATACGGCGTCGTCAGCTAGACTGGATCCTGCGCGAACTCCAAGGAGACGCGGCAGCTAAGCAAGACGAGGGCACGGGTATGGATGTGGACAAGTCAGACGAGCAGGCTGCTGCGGCGGCAGCTGCTGCGGCGGCGCCTGAGACGGCTCCAAAAGCTGAGGGCACAGCGCCGCAGCGCCAGCTTGACCTCGAGTCGCTTGCCTTTCAGGAGGGCGGGCACCTTATGTCCAACAAGCGGTGCAAGCTGCCCGAGGGTAGCTTCAAGCGTGTGAAGAAGGGCTACGAGGAGATCCATGTGCCGGCACCCAAGGCCAAGCCGTTTTCAGCCAACGAGCGGCTGGTGCCCATTGCTGATATGCCCGAATGGGCACGTGTGGCGTTTGCAGGCACGAAAAAGCTTAATCGTGTGCAAAGTCGCGTGTTTCCGGTGGCATTCGGTGAAGACGAGAATATGCTGTTGTGTGCGCCCACTGGTGCAGGCAAGGTGAGTACCGTGTGCCGTGCAGAGTGGCAGTCTGGCCTGTAAAGTTGCTTACCACGAGCGGATGCACTCACGCTCGTGCTTTGACCTGCGTAGACCAACTGCGCTATGCTTACCATGCTGCGCGCCATCAGCCATCACCGCGACGCAACCACGGGCGAGCTCGATCTGAACGCGTTCAAGATTGTGTATGTGGCGCCAATGAAGGCGCTGGTCCAGGAGATGGTCGGCAACTTTGGCTCGCGCCTGGCGCCCTTTGGCATTCGCGTGGCGGAACTCACGGGTGATCGGCAGCTGACGAAGCAGCAGATCGCGGAGACGCAGGTGATTGTGACGACGCCCGAAAAGTGGGATATCATTACGCGCAAGGCCGGCGATCGCAGCTACACCAACCTGGTGCGCTTGGTGATCATCGATGAAATTCACTTGCTGCACGACGACCGTGGTCCGGTGCTCGAGAGTTTGGTGGCGCGTACCATTCGCGGCGTGGAGCAGACACGCCGACCGGTGCGGCTGGTGGGCCTTAGTGCCACGCTGCCCAACTACGCCGACGTTGCGGCGTTCCTGCGTGTTGATCCGGATCGCGGCCTGTTCCACTTTGACGGCAGCTATCGTCCGTGCCCGCTCAAGCAGGAGTTTGTGGCCATTACCGAGCGCAAGGCAATCAAGCGCTACCAGGCCATGAACGAAGTCACCTACGAGAAGGTGATGGAGTATGCCGGCAAGCACCAGGTGCTTATCTTTACGCACTCGCGCAAGGAAACGGCCCGCACGGCAAAATGGATCCGCGATGCAGCGCTCGAGCGAGACACCATTGGCCAGTTTTTGCGCCAGGACTCGGCGGTGCGCGAGATTCTGCAGTCTGAGGCGGCCAGCGTCAAGGATGCGAACCTGCAGGACCTACTGCCGTACGGCTTTGCCATTCATCATGCAGGCATGTCGCGCGTCGACCGTACGCTAGTTGAGGATCTCTTTGGCGACGGCCATGTGCAGGTGCTCGTGTCCACGGCAACACTCGCGTGGGGTGTCAATCTGCCGGCGCACACAGTCATCATCAAGGGCACGCAGATCTACTCGCCGGAGAAGGGTCGCTGGGTGGAGCTCAGCCCGCAGGATGTGCTGCAGATGCTGGGTCGCGCTGGTCGTCCGCAGCACGACACCTATGGCGAGGGCATCATCATCACGTCGCAGCAGGAAGTGCAGTTCTACCTCAGCCTCATCAACCAGCAGCTGCCGATTGAGAGTCAGCTGATCACCAAGCTTGCCGACACGCTGAACGCCGAAATAGTGCTGGGCACGGTGCGCAGTCGCGACGAGGCGGTACAGTGGCTGGGCTACACCTACTTGTATGTGCGTATGCTGCGCAACGGCGCCCTCTACGGCGTCTCTCCGGATGATGCGGCGGTAGATCCGTATCTGGAGCAGCGACGTGTGGATCTGGTGCACGCAGCGGCGTCTCTTCTTGATCGATCGCAGCTGGTGCGCTACGACCGCAAGACTGGCCGGCTGCAGGCGACAGAGCTTGGTCGCATCTCCGCGCACTACTATGTCTCGCACACCTCCATGTCCAACTACAACCAGCACTTGCGCCCGTACCTGTCACAGATGGAGCTGTTCCGCATCTTTGCGCTGTCGGACGAATTCCGCTACATCCCGGTGCGTGAGGAGGAAAAGCTAGAGGTGTCGAAGCTGCTGGAGCGTGTACCCATCCCGGTCAAGGAAAGCCTGGAAGAGCCGACGGCCAAAATCAACGTGCTGCTGCAGGCATACATTTCACAGCTGCGCCTTGAGGGCTTTGCGCTTATGGCTGACATGGTCTATGTGACGCAGAGTGCCGGTCGTATCCTGCGCATCTTCGCGATCTGGCTGAGCCATAGCTGCAGCATACTTTTCCTTTATCCGTCATTATTGCTGGCGCTTATAGATGTTCACATCTTGAATAAAGCATATACCAATTTATATTTCCGCCGATGAGCGGCAGCAAACAACACGCCTAGTCACATTTAGCAAAGTCGGCTGACCTACGCCTGCACATCCTCCATCTCCTCGTCGCTGCTGGCCTCCTCCTCCGACTCGGACTCGTCCTCCGACTCGAGCGGCTCGCCGGCTTCCAGCTCAATGTCGTACTCTTGGTCGCAGCCAAGGTAGGAGTCACAGATAAAGTAGAGCTTGTAAGCGAGCTTGCCAGGGCGATGCGGCGAAAATTTGAGGCGCATTGCCAGGCTGCGCTGCAGCGTGACGCGCTTGATGGAGACCAGCGTGTTGGACTCGGTGTCGCCCACCACCAGCCAAACGAGTCTGCTGACAAGCTCAGCGAGCGCTGCAGCTTCACCAGTGCGCAGTAGGATACGCCGTAGCCAAAGAGCGGACGGTTGTAGCATATTTCCATGGAGGTAAGCACCCAGCGGCCATGTGTGACAAGGATCACCGTCGGCAATGGCGCTTCCGGTGCTACCTCGTCGGACACACGCTCTTCCGTCGCCTTGAGGCTGGCACCAGGCCAAGATCAATTCGGCGTGGCAACGTGCTCTTGGCCGACGACGACGGCGTACATGCCCGCTGGAGTCGACCATCTGCAGCGCGGTCAGCCAGCTTGCCCAGAACATGGCGCACACGATCGCGCAGTCCTCCCAGTGACTCTGGGTACGGCGGAAGCTGTGATGCAATAGGCGGTCCTGCGGCCTTGTCGATTAGCGTAGGATGACGCGCCTGCGCCCTCTCCAGCATCTCATCTGGCACTGGCGTGTCATAGTATAGCTCCGTGTGCCACTCTGCAAGTGCAGGCTCCACGCGTACATGAACGCCAGCGCCGTCGGCAGCGAAAGCATCATGCTTGCTACTGCCGCGCAGACCTGCCGCCAGCGAGTGCGCCGTCTGAATGCAACGCTCAAAAGGCGACGCCAGCACCAAGTACCGTGCTGCCGTCTGGCCTGACGTGGCAGTGGCATAAGCTCCGTCTGTCACAGCCCATGGTAACGGCGATGCTGCAGTGTCATCGGCCATCCGTGGTCCTGCTGTGTTCGCCTCTGCGCCTAGCAGTCGCAGATGGCTGCCTGTGCGGTGAGCTTGCATCAGACCAAGATCAGTCAGCGGCGGATTGTAGGGCGCCTGCTGGCCGTCCAGCGATAGCGACCAATGTGGATCCGCATGGTCTGCACGCTCGCCATGGCGCACTATCCAGACAGTCAGGTTGCCTGGCTGATTGGTCTCGTCCGACAAACGCGCCATTTATAAGTTGGCAATGACAGTAGGCTCTAGGTGTCCTGCTGGCGCTGGTAGGCGACAATGCCAGTAAACAGGTTGCGGCAGCTTGGTGGTGTGGTAACGAGGAGAATTCGGAGCAGCGAATGAATGCAGATGCAAAGTTTCCGCGCCATGCTTCCTTTTTACAAGCCGCCTACTCGGTTAGACTCGCCGAGACGCACCACGGTCTGCTGTAATAGGACATTGCCATTACAGGCGCGTTTGTATTGCCAGGCTCAGACGGTCTCAGTAGTGCGCGCTTTTTTGCCTTACTTGCCTGTTGTCACTCCGCCAAGTATCGCTCTGTAGGTAAGGACACTGAAGGTAGAAAAGGGGAGCAACATCAGGGCGCGGCAGAAAGACTGCAAGACCAGGTAGCAAGGCAGGTTGCAGCCTGCTAGCATAGAGTTGACGCCATGAGCATCGAATGGCTTGCACTCTGTGTAAGCATGCTTTCAGGTGTCTGTGCTCTGTACCGGTCACGCATGCATTCGCTGCAGTCGAGCCGTTGAAATCACTGGCGATTCACTTTCACAATCACGTGCTTGTTAGGCGTGTGAATGTCGCTATAACGACCGCAGGGGTTTGCCACCGATGCGTCGAACCTGCCGCTGGTGCTTTCGGCCTGTCTGTGCACAGCTCAAGTAATGCTGCTTGGAGACTCGCTTCATGTCGTACTCATCACTGGCTCTGACGTGATCCGCCATACGCAATCAGACTAGACCATTTTAGCTGCAAAGAAAGGCGTGCGATCAGTAGCCTGAAGACGGATACATGATAGTGCTAGCGCAATTGGGAGGAAAACTTTATTAAGCGCCATTTGCTTCGTCGTCCAAGTTGTAGGGCGTCCGACACGGACAGACGGCAGTGTCGGGCCTGCTGATGCGCCATCACGAGCAGAACAGTCGTCGTCTTAGCGGCGGCCACGGCCACGACCACGCGGCGCCGGCGCAGCCTGTGTCGCCGTGCCGCTTGCCGGCTGGCTCTGCGCGTTCCGCACCGTCTCGTCGACCGACAGCACAAGGCAGGTTGCTTCGGCAGCGGCGGCAATCGCGTTCACCTTCATGACCGACGGCTCCCAGACGTGTGCGGCAAAGTTATCGGTGATGGACTCGTTGGTCACATCCACGCCGTACCAGACGCCGCCTTGCGCGTGCTTCTGCCGGAGCCGCGTGAGAATGTCCGTGGCGTCAAAACCGGCGTTGTCGCAAAGCTGGCGCGGGATAACCTCGAGCGCGCGCGCAAAGGCGCCAATCACCAGCTGCTGCTTGCCGTGAATGGTGCGCGCATGCTCACGCAGATACCGCGAGAGCTCCATCTCGATGGCACCGCCACCGGCCACCACGTGGCGGTTCTTGACGGTGCGGCGCACCACCATGATGGCGTCGTGCAGACTGCGCTCGACCTCGGCGATAAACTGCTCGGCACCGCCACGCAGCACCAGGGTGCACGTCTTGGCGCGCGGGCAGCCGCTGAACAGGTTGAAGCGCTCGCCACCGATCTGGCGTTCCTCAAAGCGCGTGCACGTGCCCAGATGCAGCTGCGAGTCCAGATCAGAGCAGGTCGACTGCACCTGACCGCCAACAGCCTCCACCACACGCTTCAGATCCTGGCCGTCCACACGGCCGGCGCAGAAGATGTCACGGTCGGCAAAGAACTGCGTGGCCAGATCGCCAATCGGGAGTCGCGAAAGCACCACCTTGGCGCCAGTCTTGGCGATTGCCTCCGGCTTGTTATAGATGATGGTCCACTCAGCGTCCACGATCGCCTGGTAGTCCTGCACCTGGCTGACGCGCACCTCAGCGTTGTCCTTCTCCGCCTTGAGCTCCAGCTCGACGTTCAAGCAGAGAATCTTGGGGTTGTCGAACGCCTTGGGCTGCTGCTCAAAGCCGGCGTACGAAAAGGTCTTCTTGAACGCCACACCATCGACGAGCATCGAGTCCTGTCGGCATCGACGTAAGCAAACGAACCAAGCATACCACAGCATCGCCGCTCAGTCCCAAGATGCCTACCTCCAGTGCGCCGCCGGCCACCTTCTTGATACCAATCAAACGCTCGTTCAGCTCCTCCTGGTCCAGATGGAAGACAGCGTCGACGACCATCTTCTTGAAAAAGTCCTTGTGCGAGTGGATCAGCTTGGACGACATGGCAGTGCTGGCGCACTTTTCCAGCAGATCACGGTACAGACTACCGCCCATCGCATGCAGTCGTCAGCCATGCCATCGGCTAGATCACTTTACAGCGTATACGTACACATCATTTTCCTTGTCCACGGTGACAGCCAGCTCCTTGACCTTGTTGATGGCCTGGTCGTCGCAATAACGCACCGTCAGCCAACATGCAAGCTGTACACATTGACGCATTCGCCACTGCCGCGTAGCCATGCCTACACACCAGCTGGGAAGCACGGCGGAAGCCAGTGATCAGAACATGCGGGCTGACACCCTCCTCGATGAAGCCCTTGACCTCCTTGAGCAGCTCGCCGGCCAGCAGCACGACGCTGGTGGTACCGTCGCCCACCTCCGCGTCCTGCGAGCGTGCAATGTCTACGAGCGTTTTGGCGGCCGGCTGCACCACGTCCAGCAGCTTCATGATGGTGGCACCGTCGTTGGAGATGGTGACGTGGCCTACCATGTCGCCAACATGCATTAGCATGCGAGCTTCTGCCTGACGCGTACATCATTGCCCGCATCACTACGCGCCCGACGCTCACCCTGCTGATCCACCATAAGCTTGTCCATGCCGCGCGGGCCCAGCGTAGTGCGAATGGTGTCGCAGATGGCCAGGCACGCGTTGATGTTGGACAGCAACTGGCCACGACCCTGCGATGTGTCGGTTCCCTCCTTGAGCAGGATGATCTGCGGCTGCTGCTCGTGGCGATGCGCGTAGTATGGTCGGTTGCAGGTCAGCAGATGCGCGTCGTCTGGCCGACCACGCTGCACGTACAATCATCGGACCTGGTCGCGACATGATGGCGGTGGTTTTTGGCAAATCGACGGGCGAGAAGATACACACACGGCGCGGGTGAACAGAATAAGGCAATGTAGAAAGAGAGGAAAGCAGAACAAGTGTAGACGCGGCGGGTCTTGCAAAACAATCGCGTGCGTGCGCTGCGTGTGTGCTGCGTGCGATCCAACGTGCGTGCGTGCGTGCGGGCGTGCGTGCCTGGCTGAAGCAGCGCCCACTGGTGTGCCCACACGCACAACGATGCTACTTTGGCAGATTTGCCATGGCGAAACTGGCAAAACTAGCGATGGCTGCTGCTATGGTGGCGGATGACGTCGCAGCCACAGCCGCAGCCCGTCGCCACCCTCACCTTGACGCCAGGCTGCTACAGAATGGACGATACCTTTGAGACGCAGGTGCGGCAGGTGCATGAGCAGGCCCTGTCAAGCGGCGCGCTCATCTTTACGCCTACTAAAACAGAGACGCTTTACCAGGCAGGCGCTGCGGTAAGCTGCGAGCGTGGCATGTGTGTGCACGTATGCATGCTGTCACCATTCTGACGGTCAGAATGTACGCGCAGTTTGAAGTGCGACTGGCGCCTAGTCTAGCGAAAAAGCCGGTGGCAGGGGAAGCAGAGGTGGCGCAACGCAGCAAGCCATGGAAAAACCCTTTTCTACCCTACGACGAGCGGTTGTTGGTGAAGACGCTGCGCGAACATGTCATTTTGCTCAACAAATTTTGCGTTGTACCAGGCCATATTCTCGTGGTGACCAAAGGCAGGCGCGTGGATGCATGGATGACGCCTCCAGAGTGCTGACAGATGGCGCGACAGACTTTCAGCCGCAGACGGACCCGCTGAATGCTAGCGATTTCGCTGCCGTATGGAGCTGTTTCCGGCAAACACATATACGTCACCACGTTGCCTTTTACAATTGCGGGCCTGCTTCTGGAGCAAGGTAGGTGGCGATCGGCTCGCCTTTGCTCGGTCGGATAGCTGCTGATCGGGCAGACAGCCAGCCGCACAAGCATATCCAGCTGTTGCCGCTGCCAGCAGAGCAGACGGCGCCGCCCATTGGGGCGCTCATTGAAGAGACGCCTTCAGTGCCAGGCAAGTTACCGATCCACAGTCTGGACCGTGTCTGTATGCACGCGCTGACTCGGGCAACGCGCGACAGATGTACCGTTCCGCATTGCACGCCTAGAGTTTGTACATGCATGTGCTCGTCTGTCGTCGGAACAGCAGCTGGCCGCCGTCGGTGACACGACCGCTACGACCGTCGAGGAGCAGGACGCGGTCGTTGGACGTTACCTGCACCGCATCTTTCTCTCGCTGATGCACGCTTCCCAGCTTGCAGGCGCACTTTCACCCGACGAGATAGCGCTGCGAGCATCGGCTACATCCACGCCCTCTACGCCCCTGGCCAAATGCCCGCCTGTCCTATCTCCGCCGGCAGCGACACGCCATTCATACAACGTTGTGCTGACGCGCGAGTTCATGCTAGTGGTCCCCCGGAAACATGATAGAGCACAAGGTATTGCCATCAATGCACTGGGCTTTGCGGGGCTATTGTTAGCAAAGTCCTCGCACGACCTCAGCGTCCTACACGCCCTTTCGGTGCCTGGCCTTCTGCGTCAGTTGGCGTTTGCCAGTCCCGCCGAGATGACAGACAACCACGCCGAGGAGGCCGACTCTAGCGCCGCTCGGGACTCGCTGGTCGACGCCGATACACCATAGTGTCTCTTTGCGCGTGCATCGTATGTGTGCGGAAAAGCGCTGTCGTCGACATGGTGACGCCAGCAGCGGCGCTATTTCTGGGCATACCAATAGAACTTCGTTGACATCAGTGTAGCCCACTACGTAGACGACGACCCTCAAAGCATGCGGCATCGCTCGCTATGATTGGTGACATTTCGCCTGTGATGGGCACACTCCGCCAATGGGCGCGAGGCACCGCACCCAGAACATGAACGCAAGCTCGATTAAAAACCAGCTTGTAGGCGGCGGCATGGTGACGGGCTGCTCGGCCAATCAGTCGATCCGTCAACCGCCCATTTGTTAGGAAGCGATCGTCTGCCCGGATCATGGGACCTGGCCTGCTACGCTATAAGAGCCGCCATGGGCACAGCCACGTCAACGGCTCAGCACCCTGCACATTCTGCATTCTCAGACACCAGTCCTCAGCATTCTAGCATCCACTGTATCTACATTCTTTTTGCACTAGCATAGCCTCGCGCCTGTACAAGCCGCTACAAGCACCTCTGTCGCATCCACCTGCCGTTGCATCCACATCTCTTGTTAGCATCCAACCTCTTCCGCCAGCATGAAGCTCCTCCAGATTATCCTGATCCAGGCTGCCGCCATCATTGCCGCCGCCACCATTGGCGCACAGGCCGCACCGACCTCGCCCACTGGCGACCTGCAGCGCAACCCGGAGCAGCATCTGTACCGAGATGGCCGTCACCTCGTCAGCAAGGACACTGGCAAGACCTGGTCCTTCCTTGGCTGTGAGGCCGACCCGGTACAGCAGGAAAAGGAGCGGAAAGAGGGCGGCGGCATTGGCGTTCCCGAAACCACTGAGCGTGATGAGAGCGGCAACATCCGAACCAGCTGCGATGGCGGTGTGACCTGGGAGTAAACGATAATCCGCCGCGCACGCCCAAGCACTGGCAGTCCACTCGTGTGCATAGCGCAACGGCTACTTCTTTTGATAAACTTGCATATAACAATCCTACCAGCGCTGTGTTTCGAAAAGTGGTGGCTCCTTGAGCAGTGCGAGTGTCTTCCAGTGCGACACAGTGACGCAATCTAGTATTCCTACTAGTAAAGCCACGCAGATAGTCGCTAGCGTCAACTGAGAACGTGAAAAAATGATGGCGGTACTGCGTATAACGCGTAGGGCAGGTTTACGACAATGCAAAAGTTCTATGCAGACATACGCACGCGTCGATGTGTTAGTATGGGCGACCAGGCGACTGCTTGCGTGCAAATGAAGCCACAGATCATATGGTCATCCGTGGTTGTCGCCCTGGCTCATGTGGCACGCGCTTGTTTTGGTATCGTCAATGATAAAACGTGAACAGCATCGATACATGATTAGAAACACCATGCTGGCATCCTGCTGCCTTGCTTGCCTTTTCGGAGATGTCCTGGCATCCGCATCTACAATGCCCTCAGCTGGCTGTGCTCTGCGATGATATAAAGCCCCTACTGCTTGCCAGCACACACCTGGCTCGGTACTGTTAGACCGCCACGCCATAGCTACAACTATTTTCACGATCCATCCATCTCTAATCCAACACGACATTTTTTGCGCAGAGTCATATTAACGTCATGAAATACATCAAGTTTGTTCTAGCCCAGGCCGTTGCCACCATTGCCGCTGTTGCGATAAGCGTCCAGGCCATCGCGCTCGACAGCAGGTATGATGAAGTGTTGCGGGATCCGGTACAGCACTTGTTTGGCAACGGCTTCTATAGCATTAGCGAAAACATGGGCGCCACCTGGGAGCTCGTCGGCTCAGTCAACCGGGACAACAGCCCAACGGGCCCCACATGGGAGTTTCTGAATCGTCCCGCAGAATATCATCATTTCCGTGACGGTTGTCATCTTATCAGCCACGACGTGGGCGTCACCTGGCACTTTTTCCGCTGTGAGGCCGACCCGTTTACCCGCCAAAGGGAGCTGGACCAGGGTTGGGGCTTGGATATGCCGCAAGCTATCGAGGATGACGAGCACGGCAACACTCGCGTCAGCTGCGACGGTGGCGTGACCTGGACGTGGACGGAACTCCGTCGTGTACGTTAAAGTGCGGGCAGTTCGTCCACACGCATAGCACAATGGTCTTTCTTTTCTGATAAACCTGCACATAATAATTCTAAAAGTTTTGTAGCAAAGTGGTGGTTCGCTGCACAGTGCAAATGCAGCCTAACGCGACACAGTGACCCAATTTGATATCTGCCAGCAAAGCCAAGTGGATAATCGCCAGCGTCAACTGAAACATGGCAAAGTGACGGCGGCATTGCATGTGGCATAAAAGGCAGGCTTGTGACAATGCGAGCGTTTTGTGCAGGCGTGCACACGCGCCAATCCATTGTTATGCGTGGCCAAGCGATTGCTTGTGCGCAAAGTTGCAGATCATATGGCCACCCGTGGTTGTTGCATTGCTTCGTGTGGCACTTGTTTTGGTATCATCAGTGGTGAAATTTGAATGGCGCTAATACAAAATTAGAAACACCATGCTGGTATCAT
>KZ992918.1:0-12428 GCA_003614735.1 Thamnocephalis sphaerospora | reverse complement strand
CGATACCAGCAAAATGGTGGTTGGCTACGCCAACTCGGCACTGCGCGTATTTGATGTGGAGACTGGCCAGCTTGTTATGAATTGCCAGAGCGCCGAAACCTACGGTAAGTCAGACGGTAGCCCTCATCGTACCAATTACCTTTCTGCTCACTGCCTGCTTTGTAAAGATGGTACTCCTGCCACGCAGATCAATCGCGTGGCGATGCATCCGTCGTCGGCGATAGCAATGACGGCACACGAAGACCGCTACCTTCGCTTCTTCGACCTTGGCTCGGGCGACTGCGTAAAGTCCATCGTGGCCCATGCCGACTCGGTGGCCGCACTGGACGCTGATCCGTCCGGTAACGCGCTGGTCACTGGCGGCCACGACTGTTCAGTGCGATTGTGGGATGTGCGCACCTACTCGTGCGTACAGGACATTCTCATACATCGCCGAAAGCTCGACGAAGGTGTCTGCTGCGTGCGCTATCATCCCAGCCTGCCTTGGCTGGCCACGAGCGGTGCCGACTCGACTGTCAAAGTGTTTTGCTAAGTGTGTGCAGCAGGTTCATGCATCTGTTTGTCTGCGTTCATCGTTTATCCTTCCGCTTGTGCACGCTTGCCTGCCGCGCCCTCCTGTTGCTATTCTGCCCTTCGCACCCTCTTCTGCCGGTGTGCACCGTGCACGCACGCACATCCTCTTATTCCGTGGCCGCTGCCGCTGCCGCCGCGGCCGCTCTGCCGCTTTCCTGTTTCACCCCCATTATTGCCTTTTATCGTTGCACTGGTTGCGTTGGTGCGCCCAAAGTAAACCAGCTGTTTAGCGGCGTGTTCCCACCATGCGATTGGGCCGTGTGCAGCCAGCCTGTGTGTATTAATCGTACTGGCACACTGCTCGCCAAAAACATGCACGCTGTTCTAGCGCCGACGACAACGGCCGCAAGAGATGCAATCATGGTAGCAACAATAAGGTAGAAGAGTCTGGGCGTATCAACGCACAACTACTATTCGGCTCACACCAAAAAGCTCAGTATACTAGACGGCATAGGAAAGAAAGAAAATGGCGAGGACATGGTCTAGCGTACTCGAGAGCGCGAGTCAGAGCGACGATCGTAGCGACGGCGCGAATTGCTGCGGCCACGGCTCGAACTCCGGTCACGACCACGACTGGGACTGCGACTGCGGCTATAGTAGCGGCCACGGCCATGGTTGCGACTGCGACTGCGGCTGCGGCTGCGGCTGCGGGAGGACGCTGCCGATGACACCGAGGAAATCGAGGGACGGCGCCGCACTCGGTCACGATTTTGCTGCCGCGCAGGTGAGCGGCCACGAGTCGGAGATGGCGAGCGGGACGCCGATGCTCGGCTGGCAGGCGACATGCGCACGTCGCCATCGGCATCGCGTCTTGGCGAGCGCATCTTGGGCACGGCCAGCGATGCAGGCGCAACGGGCACAGCTGGTGTACCAAAGACTGACGGCTGCTGAGGCTGTGTTTGCTCTGGTATAGGCTTGCTAGAAGGCGGCGGGCTTTTGCTGTGACGACGATGAGTCGGTGACCGAGACCGACGCCGATGAGCAGGCGGTGACTGTGACCGCGAGGTACGGCGGTCCCGCAGAGAACGCTGTCGCGAACGAGAGCGCGTGCGAGAGCGTGATCGACGCGAGTAGCGTGCACGCGATGGCGCTGGAGATGGCGAATCGCGATGACGTGGGGCACGGCGACTTGCCGCAGGTGAGCGTGGCCGCGAGCGACGACGCGGCGATCGTGACCGCGACACGCTAGCAGAGCGCATCTCGCCACTTTCAACGGACGATGAACGCGGTCGCGACAATGAGCGTGTGCGGCGATCGCGTCCACGGCTTCGAACGCGGCGCTCCTGCGTCCGATGGCGGCTATTCCGGCGCCGCGAGGAACGGCGATGACGACGACGCGACACATCCGATCCAGACTCGGAGGAGCTGTCGTCAGAAGAGACCGAGTCTGAGCCGCTGCTGCTGTCCGATTCGGATGATGACGAGACAGATCGATGGCGCCTGCGTGTGCTGTGTTTGCGCCGGCTACGACCCCGGCTGCGTGTTCGTTCGCGTTTGCGCTCCTTCTCCCGACGACGTTCCTCGCGCTTTCGAAGCTGCAGTTCACGCTCACGCTCACGTTCGCGGGCCTCCCGTGCTTCGCGGCGCTCCTGCCGAAGTCGCTCTTGCAGTTCACGATCAAATGCCTGTCCTTCCACGTACTCGGTTGATACGCCAAGTGCCGCCTGCATTCGTACATTCTCTTCTTCCTTGGCTTTTTGCAGCTGGTGTGTCTCATGCTCCTTGAGCAGTTTTGCATTCTTCAGCTGCACCTGGTCCAGATCCTTCAGGAGCCGCTGTCGCAGTTCGCCAACCTTCTCTTCAACCTCAGCCTCCGGCACGCTATACAGGCGTATCAAGGCAAACGAGTCAGCGCTACGCCAATGGCCATAGCAGTACAAGCAACCGAGCTGCCAACTTACCCATCCTCTTCCAGCGTCAGCTGCAATGTCATGCACTTGAGCTCAACCTCCCGCTTACGCTCGTGAAGCAGGATTTCCTCGTTTGGCTTGCGCTCGCGAAAACGCTCTCGATGCTCCTCCTCTAGCTCGTGAAAGGGTTTGACGGGTTCACGGCGCCGCTGTTGGATCGACGACAGATTGCGCACCACATAGCCGTTGGTGCCTGACCCACGGGGGGTTGTGAGGCCGATACCGTTGTACATGCCGACGGGGCGCACGCGCACCTAGGTGGAGCGGCAGTAGATGGACGATGAGGTTGCGATGGACAAGAGGCGATGAGCGGCGACAAACCAAAGAAAAACAACACTGCTCTTGAGTCTGATAGCATCTCGCCACACAGCAGGAACAGCACACTCAATCATCCGGCCAGCTGTTTGTGGACAAGTAGCATACCTGGGCATCCAAGTCAAGATGGAAAGCAGGTCAGCTAAGCAGACGGCAACGTCGAATGTTATACGAGGCGTACACGGGAACATGTAGATTAGCAGCTTTGCGGCAGTGCTTTTGACCATGGCTTATCGACGGCGCAGCCGTACTGTGCCTGCGTTGCATAGCAAGATACCTGCGCTGCATGACGTACAACGGTATCTCCTCGCTACTCACATGCGAAAACAGCGTGCTTGTCCTACTCTGTGTATACCCACAGCCGCGAAAGTGAGGAAATCTAAAACCCAAGACAGGGCAGATTCTCATCCGGACCACCGCGACGTCACTGGCCTGGTATTAAAAAGGCATGTACAAGCAACGCTTCCAGAGCCCCCCATCTCGAAAACATTCAAGCGCTCGGCTATACTGCTTTATTGTTTGCTGCATTCCAGCATCTACGCAACTATCGTCGCCGCACTATCCAATCTACCAGGGCTCACGTCATGAAGCGCGCTCACCTAAGAGACGAGCTCAAGTGTAGGTTACGTGCGTGTGTATAGCAAGACTTGCGCCGTCGGCCAACGCCAGCCTGCAGCCACCTTTCAGAGTCTAGGTGGTGACGATGCAAAGAGGATTGCCGAGGCAGTGCATCACGCCTATACCGAGGATGCAGTGTTGGAACATCCGCTGATGGTATGCAAGGGCCTGGAGAACATCATCAAAGCGGATCGCACCTGGACGTCCATTTTTCATGATGAGAGTAGCATTGAAGAAGTGCTGGTTGAGTAAGTGGCTGTGCACACGCCTTTCTCCATTGTATTTGGTCGACTATGCTGATCGCCCGCGGGCGTATGTGCGCACGCGTAAACCCCAGCGGCAACGGTGCTGTCGTCAAGATGCGGCACCATATCCGGCCGCGTCTGTTGCCCATGGTCCAGATTCCAATGTGCATTGTGAGCGAGCTGGAGCTGCGCGAGACGACGCACGGCTGCTTCCGCATTGCCCGCCAAGTCGACCATGTTGCCATGTCCGAGACGGTGGCCGAGTGGCCTGTGGTGGGCTATCTGCTCAATAGCTATCTGCGCCCGGCCGCTTTCTACGGCTGGGCCACCCTTGGCCGCGTCATTGACAGCGGCAACCACGTGGCCAGTAATCTCAGCAAGCAGGCTGTGGAGCAGCGGGCACGCCGTAGCAGCGCACTGCTGCAGGGCATCGCGGCGCCCTACATTGACTGGGCCAAGCATCACATTGGGCTTGCCCAGAACGACATGGCGCATCAGGAAGAAAACCCCACGCCCGCGGAACAGGCGTCGATGCGCCAGGAGAGGCGCGAGCAAGCGGTCCATTAAGATGCAGTCGCGTCGCCTGCTTACCCACTGCGCGCAAGCCAACTGTATATAAATAAGCGAAACTGCCGCTTGGCGCTTAAACGTCGCAGTGCAAGCCATCGGCGGGCCATGCGTGCTATAATGGCAGTCCAACATTGTAAATACACTTTTGCGTACCATATCTTTGGTCGATGCACTTGTCCAAGGAGCTGCAGCCACTACACATGGCGTCTTTTGACATCTGCTTGACTTTACCCAAGCGTATCTGCATAGCTATTCATCTACGGTAAAGATCAGAATAGTTCAACTTACTCGATCTGGTCCCGCGCGTTGCATAGGAAAAGAGCATAGTGCTAATGCCGTTGCAGGGTATGCAGCATGATGTCAGTGCCATCGCTGTCAACGTTGAAGCCAATCGCGCTGCTTGACGGCGCTAACCCGAGCAATTGACCGCGCACACAGCGTCTGCCAGTACAATGACCTGTTTGTACGAATAAGCGTTCATGGCTGTTGCAGGCACTGCGTCATTTGCGCCGTTCCGTCTCGCGTCTGCTGTCATGATTGCCGCATTCGCGCACGCACCATTATCCAGCACGGGCCGAACCACCCGGTTTTAACCATCGGGCAGACCGATACCGAGCTGCACGCCGTGCTACAACAGACTAGGCAATCGATGAAGCGTCTTGTCTGGAGCACGCCTCATCGATGACCCGGCTCGGTGTATTTACTAGAGTGCCGGGCGATCGTAGCCAGCAGTCCTCCGATGACCACATGCAAATCGCATGATTTGCTCCCACGTAAACCTCCGCTCGACCAGCCATGTCGGCCAGATCCACGGCCCTACTGCATCATTAGACCCAACTGGCGCCAAGCGATTGGTGGTGATGCCACATTGGTGCACGCGCCAGCCTCGCCGTCAACATTTCTGGCATGCACACGTGCAAGTGCCGCCATGGCCTTCGCGGCCACTACTTGGCAACCCTTGCTGGCCTTGATGCGCCTGGCGTTGACCGGCAACACCGATAGGCTGCGTCGCTGGTTGCGATTGTGTGTGTGTGTGTGTACGTGTGTGTATGCGTGTACGATCTGCCAACATTGTTGTTTAACCGACACTTGGTCTGTTGTTGGTCGGGTGGATTAGTGTGACGGGTTGGCCTGACGTGGACCAGTGTGCGTGCCGGCATTGACGGCGCTCTGTTACACACAGCCACCGGATGCCATTGCCACTTTGGCCTGGGATCACAGCCGTCCAGCGGCGGCTCCTCCCATTGGATGACATCATCCAGCGCCTCAGCATCATCAGCAGGTCTCACTGTCAAGCGGACACAGGAAAAAGCAGGCCAGGCGGGGTGTAACACACCCACCAGCGCCATAGCCACACCCTTCTACATATATGCATACTGCTACGAGTGCTGACGGCCAGCTCGTACATACGCTTCACTTGCTGCAGTATTCTCCACGCCATTCCACGGCCAAGTCGGCCAACACCCACTCACTCACACTACCGTCTTTTTGTACCGTGCGTACTCGCACGTACTTTGCTCATTGGTTCATTCTCTCCATGGCCTCCGCCATGATGGACCGGCCTCTATCGCGACAGACGCTTCCAAGTCTGGCCGCGCCATCATCACCCGCCACTCTGTCGCTTGGTGCAAGCAACGGCACGCATGCGCAGACGCGGCCACGTACGGCTGCTCCGCAAATGACTAGCTCGAACAAGCGAGCAGTGATTGTTGCGCTGGACGGCTCGCCGCACGCTTCCTATGCGCTGGAATGGGCGTTGCAGAATGTGGTTGATCCCAAGGCCGATCGCATTCTGCTGATCAATGTGGCCAAAGTAAACGAACGCGAAGACCCAGAAGGCGGCTACTTTTGCATCACGGGTACGTAAGCGAGACACCGTGGCACGGGCATGCAGGACCTGTCAGTGCGCATCCGCTCATGCGCGCTGCCGGCATGGCTGACATGATCTGGCGTTCATGTAGCGGCGCCACGCCAACCGCGAGCCAGTCGACAGGCATCCGCCAAACAGGCTATCGACCACGGCACCAGCACACTGGCGCGCGGTGAAGAAACGGTGAAGCAGTTCGCCTGTGGTCATGAGGTGAGCGACAGCTAGACAGACCGGGGCATATGCACGTTTGGCCAATGCTGACCGGCTGGGTACGCATGCGCAGATCGACTGTGAAAGTAAGGTGATACGCGGCTCGGACCCTCGCGACGAGCTGCTCGATTTTGCCGAAGACCACGACGGCCATGTCCTTATTCTCGGCAAGCGACCAAGCTCGCCCCAGACAAGGTGCGACACTGCTGTGATACGTTTGCTGCAGGCGTGCTTGCTCCGTGCTAACCGTACCCACATTCGTGCTCGGCATGGCGACCTGCTAGGTATAATCCGCGCAGCATCAGCACGTTCTGCGCACACAACGCGCGCTGTCCAGGTGTGTGTGTGTGTGTGTGTGCTGCGCCATAGGCCCATGGCGCCAACGCAAGGGCTAACCCACACACACGTTGCTACACGCAGTGATCATTGTTCGTATGCCTCGTACAGCAACGTAGATACCGTCCGCGTCTCGTCAGTCGCCGTCCAGCACTCCCCATGACTTTTCACCTGCGCACGCGGCTGCGGTTCTCTTTGCTCTTTTACGCCGAGCCCTTCCCGATGGGCGTGCCCCGTCACCTATACATTAGCCATGCTCGGTACCGCTATGGTCGTACATTGCTGTATGCCTGCGTGTCTGTGCCATCTCCGACCACAGCGGGCTTGATTGCTCTTTATTGTCGTCGTTAATTTTGTGAATGAACTTTTTCCTTTGCATCGCATACCTGCTCTGCTGAGACAAACGTGTCGCGTTAGCGGCGGCGTACGCCAAACGACTCGTGCTCAAGCTCGGCAATATCGGTCTCGTCAAACTGCGCACTCGCTATGCTGGACTGCGGGCTGCCAACCTCGCGTAGCCAGTGTCGCCTACACGAAATAGCCATGAGTATGCGCACCGTAACCAGCGTGCGCAATGCGTGCGTACATATCCGCAATGCCGGCTTCCGGACCCTGTGCAACGCCAACCACCGTGTCGTGCTCTGCGCATTCGACTTTTTAGTGCGGACAGGCCGGCGAAAGGCGACCTGGACCGTGCGCGTACCTGTGTTGCGCACCCAGCCTACCAGACCAAGCTGGCGTGCATGGTCGACGGTGCACTGGCGAAAGAACACGCCTAGACGCACGCAGAGTAAGCTAGCGGTTAGTAGGTGTGCGTAGGTAGGCGTACTTGCCTTGTACGCGACCAAACACTTCAAATCGCAGCTGCTTGAGACGCGTCATGCTGTGAATGTTGGCGCGGCCAGTAGAGAATAGGCGAAGGAGGAGCAGTGAACGTGTCTCTTTGGTAAACACGGCAAAAGAACTGGCTCACTGTCACCGCAGACTCGCCTGCCACCACAACGCCATATTGTGGTATATTTGGCGTGCAGAGACATAGGTGCATACTAAAATAGATGCATCAGTGTGCCGTGCATGTCTGGCCAAGCAGCAGTAGCAGTAGCAGGTTAGTACGGATCTGGTCGGGCTCGGTAGGAATGTCACCGACAAGCACCAATAGGTGAATACAATGAACCCATAGCATAAAAACACACTTGTACAACTAAGCGAGTCATCACGTTGATGAGCTGATCTACAGAGGACAGCACGAGAAGAACCCGGTATACTCGACGGCCGACGGCGTGCGTGCTAGTATCGGGTGTCTGTCTATTCCAGACAGCATAGCATCCAGTTTGGCAGTAGTCCAAGTGCCCAGAGAGCGCTCTCACCCAGAGATGTGCGGCTATACCGTGACACTGGCATGCTTGGTGGTGACCATCACATGCGTACCATGCCCTTTTATTGCTAGTATTCGCGCATACCACCATTGCCGCATAGGTGCGCTGTAAGCACGCCATGCTCGCCGGATGACGTGTCATTCCAACAGCCGCCGGCTAATCGTGGCCGCAGTAGCGTATGGCTACACAAGCGCATACCCATGGCATGCTTCTATGGCAATGGTATCCGGCCTTCTTCACGCTGGTGGTTGGCAATGTAGTGCATGCGCTTTGCATAGGGCAAGGGTCAGTGCACGGAATGTTCACCGGACAGGAATAGCAGCCCGAAAATAGTCGCGGCCTCCTCGCAGTCATCCGCCTATGGCACTCGGCCACTGACTCATGCGATGACGAAGCACTTGATGACAGAGGGCAGGCAGACGAGTAATAGCCGCTGCAAGTAGAGAAAGAGGCAGCGCTGGACGGGACAGCTTGCGTAGGTTTAAAAGGCCTGTGCCTGGTCGACGTGGCTAGCCAGACGGCACCGGTCTTGCCACCTTCCCGTCGCTCATCTGTACTTTGCGCCCAAGCATCTGCGTAGCACTGCTACTACCCGCTATTGACCACCGTCAGCATTCGTCATCGTCACCATCATGAAGGTCGATATTGTGAAGCACTTTGTTAGCATGCGCCACGCCTCGTTGCTCTTTGCCTTTCTGGCGCTCTTCTTCACACAGCTGGCGAGCGCGCAGTCTGGCTGCGGCAACATTCTGAGCGTCACTGCGCCAAGCTCGGTCACCACTGGAAGCAACGAAGTGGTCTGGAATGTCCCGCAGGACAAGCAGAGCAGCTACTTTGTCTTTGACGTGGAGATCTGGTCCTCTTCGTCCGGTGGTGGCCAACCCGCTGTGGACACCAAGATCGCCACCATCGGCCAGACGCGCACCGGCCAGAACGGCAACGGCAACAACGGCGTCTACCGGCTGACTGGCAACGTGCCAAGCATCCAGGTCGCACCCCAAACCAGCTATTTCATTGCCGTGTATGGCCGCGAGTACATCAACGGACCTGCGCATACCTCGCTGCACCCATGGGACCAGATCTACTATGGCATCAAGAGCGTTTCTGTCAACTAAGTGGACGCATGTAATAAACGCTAGCTGTGTCACCAGGCAGTAAGCCGTTGGTGGTGCAAATAGCATGTCCCGCAGATTACGCCATTTACAGCTGTTGCGCTGGTCATGTGTGTCGGCCAAAGTAGACTGCGCCAGCAGCGATGTCACAAGTCAGCGTGTAGTACGTCTCATTCGCCGCTTCGCCTTGGATGCGCAGTTGCTGTGACGACGCGTGGCAGGTTATGGCCGGCTTGCAGACAGAATGCGCAATGCATGTTCACCAATCCGTGCCACAGAGTATGCTGTCCAATTGAAGCTTGCTAGACGACAAGGCGACAAGGTGAAGCTCAGATGTGACGCAACAGCGGCAGTACTGCACATCCGAGTAAAAGTATTCTGGCGTTGGTCGTTGCACTGCGCTACTGAGCTGGTGTCGTGTGTGGTCGTAGCCAAGCCCGACAAGTTGATGCAGCTAGTGCAGAGCGCACTGCAAGCTGGGTGATCACAACAGCACGCTGGTCCAGGCCATCGTCACAATCAGCTCACCTGAGACAGGCAACACGCATGCGGCCTAGTATGCTGTGCAGCTTGCGTAATGCTGCTCGCATTGTATGCGTGCAGATGGCTGTGGAAACTTGCGTTTGGTAGCAATTAAGCGCACAGACAATACTTGCGCTTGAGTCCACACAACGCAACGATGCCATCGCGTGCATGCCACACCCTTTTCACAGTTAGCATGCTGGTATGCGGCCGAGCCACAGCCAACAGATGCTACCATTATATGCAAGGATGCAGCGACCATCGGGTGCTATGCTCCTCGGGCAGTCGATAGGCCAGCTGTTGCAGCAGTGAGTCGTGCTTTGCGTCGGTGGATACGGCGGTTATGATGGCACTTGACACTCCTCACCACCTGCCATCGACAGTGTAGCACAAATTTCGTACCATGAACGAGTCGATGCGAGGATCGCCTCGAGCAAACTGCGCTTTGCTGTGATCCTGGTCGCTGCAGGCGAGTGATAACACGTTCTCACTAGTATAGGTTGCTGCAGACCAATGATCGTTGTGCTAATCTGTGCAAGCTTAAAAAGGTTGAATAGGCGTCGTCGACGCAGCAGAGTACCACTCCAGCATCGCCGCACACGTAAACATCAGCCGCCCATCAACGCCTGGCCTTGGAATCCAAGCCCTCTCACTACTTGACTGCTCAACTACAGCACCGCTCAGCCTTCGCCATGACTCTAAACACCGAGCATGGGAAGGTTTTGAACGTCACCTCGCCCCGTCTGTCTCTCCTGGTACCATCGAGGTCGTTTGGGACACACTAGCGGCCAACCCGAATGGCTACTACGAGTTCACCGTGGAACTCTGGTCCAACTCGCCACATCCCGTCCAACCCCCCGTAGATACTAGGATCGCTACGATTGGTCAGACGCATACCGGGAAGGATGGCAATGGCAAAGGCGGCGTCTACCAGCTGACCGGCAGCGTGCCGGATATCAGCCCTGATCCAAACGCTAGGTATTTTATCGCCGTGTACGGCCGCGAGTACATCCACGGGCCTGCGCACACCTCGCCGCACCCATGGGACATCATTTACTACGGTACCAAGTTTGTTACCTTGAACTAAGCGGGTGGATGCGAACAAACGTAAGACTATTGTTTGACAATGAAATGAAAGCGCGTGGCCTGCCTCGGCGATTGCAACCGGCAAGTCTTCGCCTCAAAACTTCAACGTTCCATCCCTGCTGTACGCGCTGGTAGCGTTTTTGCATGCCATGGCCGCATAAACCTTCCCAAAACAGCTGGGATTGCGCTGCTCGGGCAAGACGTAGGCGGGAGGGCTCGGCGTTGATGTGTGTACGCCCAGTCGCTTCTTTGCCATTTGTGCAGCGCGCTTCCTGATTTGGCAGAATACTGTAAGCAGGTACAAGCATACCAAAACGCCCTGCCCAAAAAGGGTCAAGTTTGTCTTCGTCAGCCCGGCATGCGTGCCACTCGGCGCTAATGTCGTATAAAGCGCCCATCAGTCCACGGCTATGAATGAGTTTCCGGTGTCCTTGTCGCTACCTTTTCCGCCCCTCTGTTAGTGCTGATCTCCAGCTCACTCAGCCCACCCTACGCGTCTTCACGGCGCCTAATTCGCTCATATCTTGTTGCTACTATATCCTAGAAGGATTGTTGGCACTGTTCTTACCCAGCACTCCATAAGCTATCTACTTGTCGTCAAGCCAACCGCTCAACCATGCAGCTTAGCACTGCAATTGCGCTAGTTGGCGCGCTTTTGCTGGCCGCCAATGACGTCCGGGCCGATACGTGCTCCGCAATCAGCAAGCGCCGCGAGTTTCGCCAGCTGACCCATGCTGAGCGCCTCACCTTTCTGAGCGCCATCAAGGCACTACAGGAGGGCCCACGCCCCAGTCGCTATCAGGCGTATGTTGAGGATTATAGTAGACAGTATGAAATCTCCCATTATAATGCAAAGCTCCTGCCGTGGCATCGTGCCTACCTGCGTGAGGTGGAAAAAAGCCTGCAGGCCATTGATTCGTCCATTATGCTTCCGTACTGGGACTGGGCCTACGACTACGAGGCTCCACACACATCACTGGTCTTCAACCCGGTCTACTTTGGCGGTAACGGTGACCCTAACAGTAGAAGATGCGTGAAGGATGGCGTTTTCGCCGACTGGCAACCCGACCGCGATGGTGAATGCGTTTTTCGTAACTTTAATGGTGGCGATCACATTAATCCGTGGTGGTCCTGGAATATCTTGCGTGCGGAGGCATTCAGCCAATCCTTTTACAAAGAGCTTTACAAAAAGGTAGATACTGGCTATCGACTCACACATACAAGCATTGGCGGTTTTATCGCGATGATAACCGGTCCAAACGACCCGCTCTTCCTTTTGAGTCACACCTTTGTGGACAAAATTTGGGCCGACTGGCAGAAGCTATCGGAGGACAACGCCAATGCATACGACGGTTTCAATCGCGACTTTACACAAGCCAAGAAGACCGACATGCTTATCTACAACTATCGCGTCGAGGATGTAATGAACACCCTCGACCTTTGCTATGCGTACGTTGATTATAACGGCGAAAGCAATCCAACTACCACGCCGCCGACGACGACGCCACCGACGACTACTCCCCCGACCACCACTCCGCCAACTACTGACCCACCAACCACTACGCCTCCAACTACTGATCCTCCGACTACCACGCCTCCAACCACCACGCCGCCGACCATCACCCCGACTGACTCTTATTCGACGACGTCAACCAGCTCGTACCCGTCGTCTAGCCCTCCAGCCC
>KZ992917.1:0-12457 GCA_003614735.1 Thamnocephalis sphaerospora | reverse complement strand
ACTATTCGTATAATGTGGATAGGTCTTCGGCTACGCCTCGACCAAATTATCCATTGCTTCTGGCCCCAGTGCATACGTCGACCAGAAAAGAGGCGAACTTTTGAACGATCTGCTGATATGCACTGTTTTGGACACACTCACGGAAAAGCAACCGCAAGGCGATGGAGCACGCTAGAAGACTGCAGGCAGCACTCCATGCTGCTTACATGAGGCTGGCGCCAGAGCTATTTCTAGGCGCAGCACCGTTATGGTACAGTCGATGTGCGAGTATGCACGCTTCACGACTAAGCGCTGCTGCTACCTCCATTCCTCGGCTGCAGTATGCCATCGAGCAGTAAAGAGCAAGCATGGTTGGCAAAGACGCCGGCAAAAGCATGCAGATCCTCGAGACCACGCCTTAGAACAATGAACCTTTGGCGAGGCACAGGTCACACAGCGGTGCCAGTGTCACATTCTGCGCCCGTTTGATTCGACCTTGCGGCCGCATGGTATGCTCCTTCCAGCCTTAGCGCACGCGCTTAGCATCAGCTGTTGTTGCCACTACGCTACCTTCTCCTCCATAACACTTGCCAGCTTGGCTGGCTGCAGTATTGCTCCTCCGACGTAAAAATACAAACGTGGTTTTGCAGCTTGTGCGTGTTTCCACAGCAGAGTTGACGGAACCGACGCACAGACACTCCCGCGCTCTATTCTGAATATAAGCTAATGCGTTTTGAAGGCGGCCAGCTTGCAAAATGACTGCAACAGCAATTTTGTGTCGTAGCGCTCAGTCAGCCGTTTTAATTACGCTCAGCTACACTCTGGTGTTGAGTGCATCGGGCTTACTTTCTCAGCAAATTCATGTCTGTGCCCAATTTTCCGCCACTAGTAAGTTGGCTAGTACAGGGTTTGCGGAAGCCAACCGTCTAACAATGATATTAGATGAGGATTCACCACCGAGTGGGATCGGCGAGGCAGTATCCGAGGAGGCGTCTCCTACCCCGGAACCGGAGTTCACCTCCGCTAGAAGCAGCCGTGACAGCAGCTCAAGACCTACCAGCAGCGCAATGACTACCAGCGGCGCAAGACCCACCAGCAGTGCAGGTTTGGCCAGCACCAACGCAGTTGCCTCCAATGTGCCAGTGCCCGCTGATACCCTTAGTGATGGCTCCAATGGCAGCGGTGGTTCCAGCTCACCCGTCATCATCGGGATCAGCGTGAGCGCGGTGGTATTATTGGCCGCTCTAATAGTTGCTGGATTTGTGCTGCGCATGCGCAGACGTCGTCAGAGATCCATGGTCGCAATGGAGGGATGGAGCTCGCCGCTGCCTGACAGTATAGCTGGGCATCAAAATACCATTGCTGCAGCAACAGACACACAGGCGGATGAGGGTGATGCAATCGCAATTGCCACCATGTACCAGCAACTGATGCAGGACGATGATGATGACACCGGCTCCGTCAAGGATTTGTATGGCCACCGGCAATAAAGCAACCTCACTGGCGTTGGAGCGCGCACTCAAGCAATTTATTGACACAGATACAAAAGATTGCTACCTCCACTCACGCTGGATGTTGCTAGGTCAACTTTGAGCTTTGTGTTTACAGGCAGCCGATGTGGCACAATTGAAGCAGTACCTGGGTGTATTGCGCATTGGACGAGTGGTGGCCGACTGCTCGCCAGCGATGCCCACGTCATACTCGCCTGTTTTCAGCCCAACTTTGTAGTGCGCTCATGACACCCAGGCGGTTGACGGCAGGCAGTGCGGTGGCCGCATCGCGGCTGCCGCTGGAGATATGGCTTTTAGTAGCGCTGAACGCCGATGCACTCAGCATGCTGTATTTGTGCGCGACCAACCGCGTATTCTGGCGTTTACTCGCAAAAGCACAGTCGCTGTGGCGACAGCTCTACTATTACATGTACCCTGAGGCTGCTGTCGAAAGGTTCTGGCTGGCAAGCTATCGTGCACGAATTCTAGAAGGCGTGGATGCTGCCACTACTGGCATGTGCATGAACTGGAGACGCGCAGTGTTTGCGCGCAGGCAGACCGAGATGAACTGGCGCTTGGGCCGCTACACGCAGCAATTTTGCCTCGTAGAAGAGCTGCAAAACACGCACAGTGTCTGGTTCGATGCTGAATTTACGCCCTATGAGCTGCAGCTGCGCAGGTTTACTCCAAGTGTACGCTACGCTGTGTCTGTCACAAACACCAACGCGACTCATGCGTCGCCCACGCATCAGCTGAAGGATACGCCACCCGACGGACAACCCGATTCCCGTTATGCCACTGCTGTGAGCAATGACGATCTGCTAAGCACAGCTTTGAGGCGCCGAAAGCACTCCAGCGCGTGGGTGCACCCACAGACGGGCGAGTTGGCCCAAAAGCTTGCGCAAAATCCGGAATTCAACGACGAGCTAGGCAGCTGGGTATTGTTTAACCAAAATCCGGGTGTAGGCGTCGTGGCACCTCCCGCGCGCTGGTCTTTGCTGGCTATGAGTGGTGAACGCCGACCGTTTCATCTGGAAGCATTGGACACGTTCGACTACAGAGAGTATGCGTTCGATCCAGCCCTCGATGCAGAGCAGGATGACATGAAAAGTGCTGCCGATATACGACATGATTACAAGGATGCTTGTATCATGTCCGCTTGCAAGAATAGCGTGGCTGTGTGCGCCTTCAACAGATCTTCGACTCGGCTATACTGGAAGGTACTCGAGGTGACGTTTGACAGCCAGGTAGGTGCCGGTCGCTCCAAGGTAGAGCACGAAGGAGATGCAACACATGGTCGTGTGCGTGTCCTACGTACAGGCTGCTGCCTTGATGTCTGGAGCGGTAGCAGAGCAGCAGATTTTGTGGAGGTCCATTTGATGAGTGGCGGCCATGTGCTGGTAGAGACTCGTCAGAATGCCAATATAGTAGTCAACGTTCGCAACGCTACCGGCATCTTCCGGCCGTCCAGAACATTCAGCGACGATGGCAAGAGCGGCAGTATATGTACGTTCCAGCACGGCTGGGCATTTGATCACGCCTACAGATTTTGCATGGAACTGCCTCATCGCCGGCTTCTCGTTGTGCAGTACGTCAGCTCCTGGAGAGATGCATCACCACAAACCGGCATTCGCCTGCTACGCTTGCACGACGGCACCGTAGCCAACTCCTATTCACTTTCAAGTCTCGTTACCATCAACCACGTCTTGGGCGATCTGGTGCTACTCGCCGACTATCGCGACAGAGACGAGGATTTACGCCTATTTGATGTGTTTGCTGCTGTTACGATACGCACCATCTGCACCAACGTCTCGGCTTCGTTGCGCACCGTCACGCCTGTGCAGTTTTTCAACAATCGAGGCAGCAGGACTGCTCGACTTGCGAATAGAGGAGAGGATGATGGAGCCGGTCAGACAGCACAAGACGGACCGTCCGTGCGGCACTTTGACTGGTTCGATTTTATGCCGGATGTTGCAAAGCATGCTAAAATGTTTAGGACATATGCTGCGCTAACATAGTATCGCGCCTGTGTTCGCCACATATCTACCACATCATGCAACCAGTTATTGTTTTATATACCGTGCAGACTCGCTTACGCATTACGCAGATGCAGCCTCGACAGCCTCCTTTTGCTGTTTCTCCAGTGTGCGCAGCACACTCTCCATCGGGTTGCGCTCTGCTGGGAGTAGGCGCCAGCTTGGCTTGGTTGCGCTCTTGATGAGACCTGCTTTGTCGGCCTTTTTGCCTGAAACGCACGGTAACGCATAGCCCACCGTCAGTCTCTACTATAATGTGCATATTGCCAACTGTAACAGGGCACGCGGCGGCAACACTTACCGCGCCAGTAATGCTGGCCCCACACCTTGCTCTTGCTAGGCTTCTAAAGGACGGACGAGTGCCAGTGAGTGGCGGTACGCACATGATAATACACGCGTAGACGCCTACCTCGCCAATACCACAGCCAAGCTCTACTTTGAGCACCTCGTAGTACTCTGTCGGCTCGTTCTTGCCGTTAAACTTCCAGCCAGTTTGCATCTATCACACGCTGCATCAGTGGCTGGTGCTAGCGGAGCGCGACCAACGCTTAGCGTGCACGCACCACGCGCTTGCCAACGGCATGGTCGGGCTCGACGCTCAGCAGCTGAATCAGACTCCTCGGCTGCCTAGCCTGCATCATGGTTGCCGGCCTGACACCATGCTTGAGAAGCACCTGCGCCGCAATGGTGGCCATGTTGGTGTGCGTAGCCGACAATGAAGGATGCGGAAAGAGAAGCGGCAATTGGGCTGGATCCGATTCGTGATCGCGACAAGAAAAACACGACCAAGCGCGCCGCTCTTCCAACGACACCCGGCTCTTTCCCGCCTGTGCATTCCACCATGACCACGCAAAAGACTGTCTACGTGGCGCTCGGCCTGGAGGGGTCCGCCAACAAGCTTGGCATTGGCGTTATGCGCCATACCGTGCAGCCAGACGGCAGCACCAAGGCCGATGTGTTGTCCAACGTGCGGCGCACCTACGTCACCCCGCCTGGCGAAGGTTTTTTGCCGCGCGAGACGGCGCAGCACCACCGCGAACACGTTGTGGCGCTCGTCAAGGAGGCGCTGGAGAAGGCAAATGTTGGGCGACGCGAGCTGGACGTCATCTGCTTCACTCAGGGTAGGGTAAAATGCAGCATGGTTGCCCGCAGGAAAAGCTGGAACAACAAGCTAACGACGGTCGCCGCCTACAATAGGGCCGGGCATGGGTGCGCCGCTTTCCTCGGTGGCGCTGGTGGCGCGCACCCTCTCCATGCTCTGGGATGTTCCGCTCGTGGGCGTGAATCATTGTGTGGGCCGTAAGTGCACAAAGCAAATGCGACGTGCAGCATCGGCAGAGCACTGAAGCCGGTAGCCTGCAAACGGCCGCAGATATCGAGATGGGCCGTGAGATTACCGGCGCCAGCAATCCAGTGGTGCTGTACGTGAGCGGCGGCAATACGCAGGTGATTGCCTATTCTGAGCGTCGTTACCGCATCTTTGGCGAGACGCTCGACATTGCCATCGGTAACTGCCTGGACCGGTTTGCGCGGGTGCTGAAGCTGCCAAACGATCCAAGCCCAGGATACAACATTGAGCAGGCGGCCAAACGGTAAGCATGCAGCTCTGGATGCCCTCGGAGCAGTGTGCTGATGCTTGATCACACATGTGCGGTATGACAGCGGTCAAAAGTATATCGAGCTGCCCTATAGCGTCAAGGGAATGGACATGTCGTTCAGCGGCATTCTCTCGCATATCGAGGCTCTGGCCGACACGATGCTGAGCAACGGCGAATGCACACCCGAGGACCTATGCTTTTCGCTGCAGGAAACACTGTTTGCCATGCTTATCGAGTGCACTGAGCGTGCCATGGCACACGTCGGCAGCCAGGAAGTCCTCATCGTGGGCGGCGTTGGATGTAAGCGGTGCAGTTGACAATGGCCGATGGCGGTAAGCGTGCTGATACAACCTCCAGGTAATCTGCGCCTCCAAGAGATGATGGGCCAAATGGTTGCGCAGCGCAACGGCCATGTGTTTGCCACAGACGAGCGGTAGGGGTTTGCTGCGTAGATGCGCATACATTCAAAAGACTCATTGGTGCTTTGTTCAGATTCTGCATCGACAATGGCATCATGATTGCACAGGCCGGCCTGCTTGCCTATCGCACCGGTCATCGGACGCCAATAGAGGCGTCAACATGCACGCAGCGGTTAGTGTCGGCGTAGCTGAAGCGTCGCCACGTCTGCTGACACACATCGTACAGCTTCCGAACGGATCAGGTGTATGTTGCCTGGCGCGACTAGCAGGGACGCTAGCATGTAACGTGGGCAATATAGTGGATCTGTTTTCAAATACCCCTCCCTATTCTTCCATAACTTCTTTTTTGCATACGTCGCCAGTCTCATCGAGCAGTCGACGTGCTGCATTGTATCCATCCGCCAGCATGCCAAAGGGAAACCGAGGCCAGCGTCAGCGCGGAACTTTTGAAGGCGGCGACGACTTTATCTCGTTGGGTGGCGGGAGCCGTTCGCGCGGTGGAGGTCATTCTCGCGGTGGCCGAGGCAAAAACCGTGGTCGTGGTCGTGGTCGTGGCCGTTCACGCGGCCGTGGCGCCGTGCAGGGCAACGAACCAGGCTTCCTGACCCAGCTCATTCGCGCAAACCAGCCATACAGCTCAGGCGAGGACGATTACGTGGGTCATGAGTCTTTTCGCGGTCGAGGACGTGGTCAGAATCGTGGGCGTGGTCGTGGGCGTGGTCGCGGACATGATTTCTCCCATGTAGCATACAGCTACGCATCCCGCCCGCCCGGAAGGCGTGATGATCTTGAGATAGAGGGTATCTATCTTGGTAGGTGTTTGCGCTGCCAAGGCAATATGCACCGCAAGCTAAACGAAGCGATGACGCGGTATTGGGGCAATCAAAGGTGACTCTGACTCGGATGTGATTGTCGTGGAGGACAACAACGGAGAAGACACAGAGAGCTGCACCGAGCTAGCAATGGACGACTATCTCAAGGTGAAGCGCGCGTTTCTTTGCGGTGACTTCTGCACTGGCCGTTTGACGCGTGGATAAACGCATTGGTGGCGTAGAATATCATGTCCAGCATACGCCTCGACAATACCGGCGAGCAACAGCCACATGACACCAATGCGCAGTTGGAGAGTCTGGCACGCGAGAACGAACGGATTGTCACCTCCATGTCGATGCTACACGGCCTTCGCGATCCATATGGCTACGCCGACAACAGCGCCGGTGAAAGTGGATCGTCCGAGGATGAAGTGCCTGTGCGCGAACCGGCGCCGCTGACAGGTCAGCAAACATCAACGTATAGCTCAGCGGCCGGCCCAAGCTGGCTGCAGTCGTCCTTTATCATATCGAGTGCGCACACACTAGAGGGCGAGGAGCTTGCACTGGAAGACATGCGTGTACTGAATGATGACAAGCATTTGCAAAGAAGTCTCGACAACACTGCTGCCAAAAAGCAGAACATTGCCCGCCCTGATCCAACGGCTGGCCCATCATGGCTGAGAGATCTACCTAATGCTGATGCGAGTGAGAAAATTTGCCACACAGGCTTCGCTACCGGCCCGTCTTGGCTGCAAAACAGTGGTACGGACACGCTAGGAACGCATGATACTGCTGTCAACCAGTCGTTGGATGCCATCACGATTGACAGCGAGGATGGCACAGCGACGCAAGTGAAGGACTCTAGCAGTCTGCCGCCAGTCTTTTTTGTGGACACTGCAGGTACCGACAGCGAGACTTTGTGCACTGAAATAGCGGATGCCAGCAAAATCGCACGCGACCACCTTGCCGGCGAAGAGCTCATTATACTCGAGGACAGCAGCGATGATACAGATTCAGACGATGATAGCGATGATGGTCAGATACGCGTGTGGAAAGTACCCTCAACATTGGTGGATGGTGCTCAGTATATACTCGATGACGACGAGGATTCTGACGATAGCACGACACAACACTTTTGCGGACAATTTAGCTGGAGGATCAACACTGACGATGACGATGACGACGGCGATGATGATGATGACATGTTGGATGCGTCTGCTAGAGAGAAAGCAAGGCATATTGACGAGATGGTTGATGCATTTTCCGGAGCAGGCGGACTGGATGCTCGTGGCGGCACATCGCGTGCCACACGCCGGCAGTTCTTCAAAGAAGTGCTAAATGGAGACTTTTCACATGCAGACCCTGTATTTAGCAAGCTGCAAGGTCAAGCCAATCTAGAGAGTAAGTAAGCATGGAACACAGTTGCGCGTAAGCGATTTAACCCATTGTACATGCACAATGATAGAACATAGATCCAACTCGCCACGCTGGGCGATGACTGTGTCTGAGCTGGATGATGATGACGATGACGATTATGATGATGACTACAACGAGGAGGGCATCTTTGCTGGCTCAGCATCTGGCGCCAAATCGCTACGTGCTAGACGCGCTGAACGCAGGAAAAATGAGCAATTGTTGTCGGTCACCAAGAAGAGCAAGAAAGAACTGCAAAGGGAAAAGAGGGAGAGGAAAAAGGAGAAGCAAAGGAAGCAAGAGTGTCGCCGCACCGTCAACCTTCGCGAGATCAACGGGTGGGTAGCCGCCGTGCTTGTTGTATGCGTATACTGAATATGCCTGGCTGATGATATTGCTTTGCGACGGTAGTATTATACGCGGCTTTGTCATGGATCGCTCCTTGTCGAGGTGAGCACATACGCGTGAGTGTATGGCAGCTGAATATGCAGCTGATAGGATGACCTCGATATCAACCACAGCATACCACTACCCCCAATGGACCGTAAAGCGCGGTGCGCGGTGCACCAGATAGCGCTGCAGTACAACCTAAACTCCAAGAGCACCGGGTCAGGCAACCGACGGTAGGTTTTGCCCACAGATGAGCTAGACAATGTCAACGATACTGAGCATAATGGTACGCCTTCATAGGTACACGATCCTTACAAGAAAGATAAAGACCGCTTTGCCGGTAAACGGTCGTATTGTGGATCACATTATTCGACAGTACAATCAGCAGACAATGTACGAGAATGGCGCCCTTCCGGCATTAGGCGGCAAAAAAGCAAAGGGCAAGCAGAGCCGGGATAACTGGGGCAACCGGGATGGCCTGCGCGAAGGCGGAAGAAACCCCGATGCGGCACGGCGTACGTATGCACTGTGGCCATCGAGCTTGATCTGGTGCTTACATGCAGCGCATCCTTCCCATCCTTTTCAGCAAAACCAGGTACAGTCGTGGGCGGCAATGTGCCGGCCATTTCGTCCAGCAATATCGGTCATCAGCTATTGTCCAAGATGGGGTAAGTGTGGATCCGCGTCGATAGACGAGGCAATGCCGAATGGCCTCGGAGCTGACAGCGTCATTGCCTCTGACGCGACACAGGTGGACACCGGGCGAGTCGCTTGGCAAGGACAAGGCCGGCCGCGTGGACCCTGTGGAGGCGATTGTGCGATCTAGCCGGCGTGGTCTGGGCCATGGCTAGTTTAGTCGACGGTATCCACCACGCTTGCATTAGCAGTCTAAACAATGGCAGTCATGTTTCCATATATTACTAGTGCAGACGAATGTGCTCGCATACTGGGCTATTGAGGAGTGCGAGTAAAGCGTCGCTAAAGGTGCGTATAAGCGTACGTAAATATAAGCGAAAAGGGCGATGGACGTGAGGCGACCGTATACGAATAAGAGACACATGTACATGACGCTGCGGCTGCAAGAGCTGTAGCTGCTTTGAGGGTGCCAGTGCTGAGCATATCCGGCTTAGGACGCTGTTTTTGCAGCTGCATGGCCATGAGCAGCGGTCGTTTCTGGACCTTGGTTATCGCATATATCCACTTCGATCATGTCTAGCACAAGCTCCTCGCTGGCCTGGGCCATGCTAGTGTCGAGATGGGCAGCGTCCACCATGCTGTTGCCGTGACTATCGGGCGGCGATACATCTCCAGGCTTCAGATGGTAATTGGCCAGAGCGCGTGGCCATGCTGCAACGGCAAACCAGCAAAAGAGCAGCACATAGCCAGAGTACTGCACGTAGGTATTATAGATAATGCCAAAGCCGTCCAAAGCGTAGTAGAGGAATAATATGAGATTCATGATAAAGAGACGGATGAGCTGCTGCAGTATGGAGGGTGTCGCAGCATGTCAGCATCGTGCGATACATCAGCACCGCACTCTACAAGGCCAGTGAGCTTACGTTTCGTTTTTTGCGCGCATCCACTCCGGCCGGGATGTTGCGCAGCTTGCGGAAGCCAATGTAGCCGGACACAATCGTCAAGTAGAGAGTGAAGATGGCGTTACCCCACAGGAACGCATACCAGATCTTGTACGCGATCAAAAACTTGGTCTCATTTGTCATCAGCCAGATGGCCGCCGTCGCCAACACAGCCAGGATGGCGTAGAAGACGATCAGGATGCGCACCGACCAGGCGACAAACCGGTGCGGATAATTAGGAATGACCACCTTGACCGAGCTGGACCTGCATGCCCCCAGCATTGCCACTGAACGTTAGCGTTGATGTTGACAAGGCACCCGCAAGTGCCCATGTCACTTGCCAGATGTGCATAAGGCGCGTGGACACTAGCGTGATGCAGATGAGCGCAACCAGCATGATAAAGTTGGATGTGGCGATGGTGTCCACGTTAAAATCGCCCGGCCAAACCATCAAAGCAATATCGGCGCCGCATTGTACTAGCATATCGCAGAGCCGATGTTAGACGCTTGCTAATACGCCAGCGAAGCATGAACCTGCCACTTACACAGACAAATAGCCAGCAAGAACCAGTACGACTTTGCGCGCGTAATGATGCCATTGGCGAGAAAGGCCAGTGCAAACAGTGCAAACACCACCAAGTGGAGTATGGTCGTAAGGAATATAATCATGGCGCAGTGATATGCCGTCCGCGGCTTTTTGACAGAGATGCAAGCGTCCGCCGGTGCTAAAGCAGCGAGTTGAAGGGCGGGCGGCGGTTGAAATGACGCCAAGCAGCCGCAGGGCGACCCACGCCAGAATATTACAGTACAAGCGTTGACAGCTGCGCCACCGTAGCAAGGTGCGAGTAATCGTGCCAATAGGTAGACAATGGAAAGTGCAAGGTGCGGCAAGTGGTCAGGAAGAAAGAGAGAGAGAGAGGTGGTAGCGGCGTGCAAGTGGGGTAGCGGAGTGGTTGGTCCAACGAATCAAGCAGCACCGTCATATGCATATGGTAATCGCAGCGCATTGCATTCGCCGTTCCAACAGGGCACTGCAGCAGCACGGTCACATGTACGCCGAACTGTGAATCATCAGACCCGGTCAAGACGCTCATCGGCCAGCATCTGGTGCAGCAATGACGCTATCGTGATACACCAGTCTGCACGCAGTGTCTGCCATGATAGCAACGCACATGGACATCACAGCAGAGCAGCAGAACCGTTCAAAGTAGGGCATGTCGGTGCTTTGCGTGGATGCGGGCACGCGCAAATAGACTATTATTCGTGGCCCTCCGCGCTTCTCCGTCGGTGATCAGGGCAAGCATGCTGCATAATGGATCGCGTCCACGTCGCACAGCATTCGCAATAGCTGCTCAAACAGACAGAAGGAAACTCGGAGGAAAGTGGAGAAAGAGCGCAGGCGCACAGACTGCGTGACGTCTACTGGATGGTGTTGAAGACGCGGTTGTGACGTGCGATGCTCGGTCCGTACTCCTCGTACTCGGCCTTTGTGTGGCAGTACGAGTAGAATTCGCTCTGTGGATGGGCAGGTTAGCGCATGCTTGCCACGGCTGGACATGGCAAACACACTGCTTACCGTCGAGGCCAGCAGGCTGCCGCCAAACCAGACAGCGTAGCGCTGCTTCTTGTGCGAAATCACGTTCACCTCCATTGGCGTCGACTGTGCACCAGGGCGGATGAGTAGGTGGACATGGCACGCCACACTTTGCACTAGACACGCTTACCTTGAGACGGCCACCGCTCAGCTCCTCGCTACGACGTAGGCGTGCATCGACCGTGCGCTTTACATCGCGGTGCAGACGCTTGCTAAAGTCCTTGAACATGGTCGATCCGCCCGACAGGACAATGTTCTAGTGTTGCGCACACCGTGGACCAACAGAGACACGGTCAGAGCACGCCTTGACCGCCCGCCAAAACCGACACGATGCCTACCTTGTAAAGACCACGCCGCGTGTCGATCGGACTGCTCTGGATCACATTGTCTACCACTTCAGGCAGCGGCGTAAGAAAGTCTGAGCTGACAATCTCCGGGTTGAAGAAGATCTCGGGCGCGAGGAAACGCTCATAGCCCACATCCACCTCGTACGGCTACCGTCGGTCCCAGACAGACAGCGTCCAAAGGCATTAGTGGCCAGCTCGCACAGGACACGGCAGTTTGATGCAGCACCGACTTACCTGGCGCGTCACGCTGTGGATGCCCTGGTATTTGCGGAACAGCGACGGGTCCTGGTCGTACTTGCGGAACTCCTTTACAATATCGTGGCACACGTACGAGTGGCCTTCTTTGATGCGCTTGGCCACCTCGAGCGAGTCCTCGGGCGGAATGGACGACTCGTTGCGATCACGCAGCAGCTGCAGCACATACTGCGTAATATCGCGGCCGGCAATAGGAATGTGCTTGATCGAGCTGCCAATCACGTAGCCATCGGCCTACACCGCAATACAACTCGAACGTTACTCCTTGTGGGCGCCTAGCATGCCTCACCCTCGCACCTACCACTGGAATAACGTGTGTCACACCGTCGCCACTGTCGATGACGGTACCGGTAAGCGTGCGCTCCGATATCTTGTCCGACACCCAGCTGGCCGCCAGAGCCAGCACGGCTTGCACAGCAATGTACATGCCCGGGATGTTGAACGACTCGAAAAAGATCTCGGCCGTGTTTTCGCGGTTTTCGGGCGCGTTAAGCGGCGGCTCCGTCTATCGATAGGATGCGATCAATGAGCATCGCTGTCTCTAACC
>KZ992915.1:0-12508 GCA_003614735.1 Thamnocephalis sphaerospora | reverse complement strand
GCGAGACAGGCTGGAATACACACAATCAGTACTCTAATCTACGCGCGCCTGTTCGAGGTGCGGCGGCAGCGCGACAGAGCGTGTGGGCGGCCAGCCGCTTGGATGCTAACGCGTGCGGTAGCGGTGCTGGACTTTGCTATTCCGCATGGACTATCGATCCATGTGGCGCGTTCTCCCGCGTCACTCCTACAGTCGGCGCATTCATTCCGTCCGCTACCGCGCATGGCCGGCTCGATCGGCTACATGTACACGTCACGACCGCTGCCAACCGACTCGGAGCGAATGATGGAATTTACCGAGGTGGCGGAACGGTTCCACGGCACGCGCATCTTTACCACGCGTGAAGGCGCCGAGAAAACGCCCGACACGGCCGGCCTGGCCAGAGAAGTCATGCAGGCGGATCCAGCCTTGGACGCGCCGCTGGCTGACGCGGCGGCAGCCAATGACCAGTCGCCCGCCGATTCCAAGTCGAGTGCACAGCAGTGGTCGGGTGAGAACCAGCGATGATGGCGCGCTGCAGCGTGGCCTAGCGTGGCCTAGCGTGGTAGCACTGCTGGCTGACTAACCTTGTGCGCTGGTCGACCGGATGCATAGGCAAGCCAGAGGCCCTGCTTTATGGCCGCATGTTTTTGCCCACGGGTGAGCTGGAAGCGTTGATTGCACGACGTACATCGGCCCACTCGCAGTATCTGGTAACGGGATTCAGCTCTCCGGATGTGCGCCAGCCGTTGCATGTACGTTGCGGTGGTGGTGATGATGGTGGTGGTGGTAGTGGAGCAGTTGGTGGAGGTGCAGCTACGGCCGACTAACGCCAGCGTGCGCGCTAGCTTACACTGCAGTGGCTGCATGATCGTGGTCCATGGTGCACCGAAGTGTCCTACTCCACCGACGATGCCATGCTTGGTGTTCGCGGTCTCTACAATTTCAATTGGCCCAGTCTGCCTAGCACCGCCGCTATGGCCAACAATCTATTCTCGTTGCATGATGCGCAGGCGGATGCCTTTGCCGATTTTTCCGCCCATGATGCATCCACCACGTCGGCTGCAGCGGTCACGCCGGTCACGGTGACGCCAAATGATAAAGCCGAGGGCGCAAAGGCCAGTGAGATGGCGACAGCACCGCGCAAACGGCCTTCAGCTGCAGCACGGACCAGTGGCGTGCCAAAGTCGCGTCCACGCAGGACCGACGCTGCCAAGAATGCCGCGGCAAGTGCAACAAACCAGAGCGCCCATACCACCGCCTTTGAAGAGCACCAACCGGCAGCAGCCCCGACTGTACGTGCTACACACGCTTCCCCGCTGGGCAATGTACCATCTGGCGACGGTGTTTGGTCGGCGGGCGCTGAGCTCTACTATTCGGCCAAGGAGAAAAGCGGTGGAGGTGGGTATGCGCAAGAGAGGACGAGCGGGAGAGTGTGTGCACTTGCTACGCACATTGGTTAACGCCACCGTGTGCGACATGGATCAGCTTCGGCAGGACTGCGCTATCGTGCTACACAGCCGTTCGCCTTTGAGATGGTCAACATTGTTAATCCTGTCATGGGTTACATGTCCACCGCCTACACCGCCGCAGTTAACCAGCGTCTCACCTGTAGCACGCGGTTCGATTTTAACCTCTACAGCTACGAGAGTGATCTGTGTGTAGGCGCCGAGTGGCGCAACGGTGGAGAAGGCGTGGTCAAGGGCCGTTTCGGTTTTCGCCAGGTAGGTCATTGCTGGTCTGCCGCTGCCGCCGCCGCTGCTGCTGCTGCTGCCCCGTGGACTCATCGACTGATGCACGACGTGTTTCTTGTGACGCACAGGGTCTAGCACTGCTGTTCGACGGCCGCTATCGCAACGCTCTCTTCAGCTTTGGACTGGTGGTCGATACAACGCGTAGCCATGCGCTATTTCGTTCGATTGGTCTACAGATTCAGTATGTCTCCTAGATGTCCCTGCCCATCATCACCATGGTCGTCAACGTGATTTCCTTTTTGCCCGGCAGCATGCTTGCGCTGCGCTGTACAACTTTCAAAACAAAGCTTCGTTGCGAACGGTAGTTGGACGGTAGACAGACTGTTGTTGCTGCATGCCAGCGCAGCCGTGATAGCCAAGCCGGTGCGTCAGCGATGAGGTGGCGGCTGCACAGATCGGATCGGTACGCGGCTAGGATGAGCGTCGAGCGAGCCCGTTGGATACAGACGATGCCTTCCAGCTGCACAGGCCGTTTCGACGTGTGACTAATGCAGTACGTCCTCAAACATCACGGTTACGTTCGGAGCACCAGTTGGGTACGTGCGCAGCAGGCGCCCACCCACGTACGCACACGGTCCAGTGCGCAGTATGCATGCTGCTACCGTTTTCATGGTCGTCCTCGTCACCATCATCGCTGGCCCAACCGCAGACGATGCTCTCTCGGACCAGGGCGCCGGCGATTGTTGGCGGAGAATTTATCCGGTACCGCGATAGCATCGGCGCGGTCGTCTGGACTGATGGGAATGCATGCAGCGCGCAAAGGGAATGGAACTGCTGCATACGCGTACAGGTGGATGATGGCAGTGTGGAGAGAGAGAGAGACATGTTTAGTAGTCGCAGGCTGCAGTCGCCATTGGTGGCTGATCTGTGACTGCCTCTGCGCTGGACAGCTAGGCCGCACCAATGAGCCAGCAGGCCACCACGTGAAGCAGGCCATGCCGGCGTTGCTGGTCGGCCGCCGAAAGAGTGCTGCTCGCCGAGGACAGCATGCCTTTGCACGTCACCTAGGCCAACGTCTGGTTTCTGGGCCTGGACAGTCATGCCTGCCGCGTGGGCCGGTGTGACGACGCGTGCGGCAGACGGGGGCCGTCACTGCATCGGTGCCGTTCAGCCAGGACAAAGATGGAGACGGTAGCAGCGGCGGTAAATGGCGAAAGCGTAGATGGGGTGTGCGAAACTGAATGTGGCTATGGCGATGGGAGTGGTTGCTCGATAAGCCATGCATCCTGATCCACATGCGACGTCGCCTCGTGTATGGCAGGCGCCTCTCTCGCGCGCGCGCTTTTGGCCGGTGCCTTTTAACGCAGGCCAAGCTAACCGCAGCACGCGCTCATTTTCAGCGACCAGCCCATCTCTGCTGCCTCTCTCTCTCCCTCTCTTGCCTGCCTGCCTGCCTGCCTGCCTGGCCTGCCTACATCCTTTTGTTCGGTATTACCAACTATACATAGACTTATTAACCGTGACGCACCAGCTCTTGCAGCGGCCTGTGCTTAAGAATCTGTTCCTCTGCTGCTGCTGCACCCTCGCCTTGTCTCTGCGCGCACCCACCCGCTCACCCGCCCACGCAGACCACCGCACCCCATACATACGCTTACTCCCATATATTCCACACGCGCGCGCGGTCGACCGTCCGTGCTTGGGCGTATACGCTTGCCTCTTTCCCTCGTCCAGCCTGCCCTCTTTTGAGCGCCACTTTGTTTTAGACGCCGCCGCGTGTCAAGGGTCTGCCTGGTCATCCCGTGATCGATAACGTGACTAGCTTCCTCGTCCACCCACTACCACCACCACCACCACTACCACTACCACTACCACCACTACCACCACTACCACCACTACATTATTGCATAGCTCCGCCACAGGCCGACTTTTACATAGCACACCCATCTACACCCACTAGCACGGACATAGTCTTTTCGGCTGATATTTCGCTTGTCTGGCCTGTTTACGCACGTATCTGCACGCCACCGCCTTTCCCGGCGTAGGTTGCCCACTACTACCACCACTACTTCACTGTCTTTAGGTCCACCCTGTTTCTTTACGGTCTTGCGCGCAAAACATGGGAACGCTCAAGGAGAAAATGTCTGGGAAGCGATTCCTACGAAAGCTTTTGCGGCGTAAAAAATCCAAGGCCGATAGCATTGCCAGCATCGACTCGGATATCTCAGTGTCGTCGCTCTGTATTCCTGCGACCGACGCTGAGCTGCTTGCGCCAGCGCTGGCCGACATGGCGCGCTCCGCGTCGGCCTCTTCGCGCTTCGTCGCGCCGCACGAATCGCCCATGTCCACGTACCATACCAACGCTAGCAGCGTGTCGTTGGTGGACGAAAGCAGCGTCTACCACACCGCCAATGCAAGCATGCATAAGCAGCTCATGCGTGCCGCCAGCAGCATGAGCGTTCAGAATGCCGCGGCCTCCGATGCGGTGGAAAGCTGCGATATGGTGCCACGAGCCAGTAGCATGTCGGTACGTCGTGCACCACTGCGTCGACTGCCCATTCCATCTCGACTGCTGGCCGATAGTGCCGACGAAAGTGGCGAAGGCGACGCCATCTCGCCAAGCAGCGACGAAGCAAACGCCATCCTTCGCAGCGATGCTGAAGTGGCACAGGTGTCGCGCGCCAGTCATGGTACGTTTGCCCAGGCACTGACGATTGTAGATGCGCTCTGCTCACCTGCCTACTTTGCTACCCGCTTGCTTTGTCGGCATAAACAGCGCGTGAACATGCCGCCGCTCAAGCATCGGGTCGCCCGCGCAGTCGGCTGCTGTCGCGGCCGCCATCGGGTCTACTAAAAAGGTCAAACATGCCTCCGACGCCCGATGCATCGCCGAGGCGGGAGATTAGAAAATCCATGTCCAGCATTTCGCTGGCCACAGAGGCACGTGCTCAGCGGCCGCGTACGCCGGCTGCACCACCCGTGCCAACCGCCACCACCACCTCACCAACACGCACCGTGCGTCGCACAGAATCCATGCGCTCGCTTGCCAATGCATCGCCTACGCCGCGATCGCATGTGGCGACCGGCAGGATCACGCCCGGAGCAGGGTGGCCAGCCAAGCAGGCGGCCGGCGATCTACGTCGGAGCGTTTCCACCTTTGGCCTTGCAACGGCAGCGCGTGCTCAAGCGCGAGCGGCCGCTGCTCTCGCCAACGAGCATGTACAGGCTCACGTGCCGTCGCCACGCTCTGTCGCCGGTTCTCGTCCGCAGACGCCGTCTCGTCCGCAGACGCCGTCTCGCCCGCAGACACCCGTGCACTCGCCTCTGCAGCGCACGCCTTCCAACGCGTCGCTGTCGCGCCAGTCCTACGAACAGTCGACCATGGCGTGGCGGCGACGTGCTAGCGTGCAGATCAGTCCAGAACCGCCGTTCCGTCGGCGAGAGCGCACCGCTGTCGACAGCACTCCGTCACCGCAGCGTCCTGCCAGCGTGCTTGCTCGCCGCAACGTGGAAATGCGCACGCCCGAACGGCCGCATAGCTCGGCCTCGACAAGAAGCGGTGCGCGCTTGAGTGCGGATGCACATCGCCTCATGTCAGCATCACCATCGCCGGCCATTCGCTATCCGGCACACATTGCCTTTGGACGGCATGTCAACAGCGGCAACGATGACCTCTGGGGTGCTGACCGTCCCTACACGCGCGACAGCACGAAATACCATGAATATCCGCCTAGAGCTGTGTCCAGAAATGGCGGAGGTGGCGCTAACGGCAAAGGCCGGCGCGGTCGTCGCTTTAGTCGCACTGGCTGTTATACACCCGACTCTACGGCCGACGACTCTTACGTTCACTACGACTCCTACGACACCGACGCTGCATCTTCTGCGCTCTACTCTGAAACTGAATCAGATTACGGCGCAGCGTATCCACGTCCACGCCGCACGTCTGTCTCCGTCTCGACCGACAACTCGCTATCGCACTGGATGGAAGACTACGAAGTCATGGCTGCACTTGGCTATGCCGAGGCTGGCACACAGACCGATGCGCCAAGGACAGTCAGCAGCGCATCCAGTGTAAAGACGACCGCAAAGCCACGCATGTGCACGGTTTCTCTGCAAACAGACGAGTTGCCCGAAGAGCAGGCACCAATGCCGCTCGAGACGGTCACATACGGTGTTGGCGTCGCCGAGATGGCAACGCAAACAGCACCAGTCAGCAGTCCAACGCCCCATACCAGTCTAGACACCATTATCGAGGATCTAGCGACACCGGACGAGTCCATGGACGCCGACGACTCGATCCTTCCTGCTGATCTGGTAGCCGCCAGTGATACGGTACCGCCCTTGGATCTGCAGTCTGTAGACGACTTGGACGTGATGGCAATTGCAGAGGCGACGGAGCCTGCCAATGCTTCCATTAATCACATGTCAGCAGACAAGGAGGCAGATTTCTGGGACTCTGCAGCGGAAGAAATATCGATGCTTTTTGCCGAACCGGTGGACATCGAGGGCGTGGCAGATAGTGTAGATCTAGCAACAGCTCCTGTGGGCCTGGCCGTCGAGAGCAGCTCAAAAGAGTTGGCGACCGCAACTGCGCTGGACCAGGTAGACCTGATGGTTACTGCAGACTCTACAGTACCGGCGGAATTCACACCAAATGATGATCTAGTCTCTCTGGCGGACTCTGTGCACACCAGAGATGCCTTGAAACCTGCTGACGTAGCGACTGTACAGGATTTGATCATTGAGGAGGAGCTGGCTGCTCCGATGGATGCAACGTCTGCAAATGAGCCGATGGTAATGCCAGAGCTCATTGCTGCGACGACCATCGAGACTGTGGCAATCACGGAGGACACGATGGCTGCACCAGATCTAGCGCTCGCAGAGGATCAAGCTGATGCAAACGATTTTGAGACGGTAGCGGATCCAACGAGCGATGCTGAGTTAACAACGCCAGCTCAATCCGCGACCATTGATGCAGCACAGTCTGAGGATTGGGACCTGGCCCTTTATCTGGATGTGGCTGAAAAACTAGCAATGGTGCTGGACTCAAAGTCAGAGGCAGAGCTGGAAACAGCGGCTACTGCAGAGTCTATTGCACCGCCAAATTCTGCCGTCGTGCTAGCTTCCTCTGTCGACGTAACGCCGGTCAGCGAGCATTCCGAGCCGATTGGAGCCTCTGATGCATGCATTGAGTCTGTGTCACCAGATAACAATCACATGTCGTGTGTTGAAAAGGCCGACCAGGCGAACTGCCTGCAACCATCGATTGCTGCTCCTTCACCAGCGGACGAAATGAAGCTAACGCCACCCTCCAGCCCCGTCACTTTGGCTTCGACAGCGGAAAGCGATCCTTCGGCGGTGCCCGCTCTTCCGGACTCGGGAGCCAGTCTAGGCAACGCCCTTTCAATCTTGATGCCGCCTGTTCAGCCGCGCCTGCCTTCTACGGACGGTGGTAATCGGCGCTCGCGCTCCAAACGTGCTGGCCTGCTTGGACGCTCGCGTACGCCTTCGGCACGCAGCGACAAAGGCATTGAGCTGGCCCGAAACCCCGCTGCGGTGTACGATCACGGATTCTTTAGCCCACCGGTTTCGCCTGATGCAACGGACATGGCAAAGCTCCATTGCAGCAATTCGCTGGCAGATACTGCATGCATCATGAGCCGTGCGGATGTTGTCGGCGCGGTGGAAGAAGAAAGCCCCTGGTTTGCCGCAGCTCACCGAGAAGCCATCCCAACGCTGACGCCATACCGGATAAGGCGCTACAATAGCAAGGACTACCGGTATGACGATGACGAGTTGGACGCCACGGCCACTTTTCGTATGGCCAACATCCCCGAGGATCCCTACTGCGAGTTTACGCTGCCAATACACGTACGCCGCGAGTATGTGTCGTGTCGCACGACAGAGCCAGCAATGCAGGCAGACGACACCAGCGATACCGATACCGACGGCGACGACGGTGACGACAATGACGATGATGACGACGAGTTCCAGCGCAGCATGGTGCGAATCTATGACGAAACGCGCCGCACGGTTGCCGACAATCGCGAACGCGTGGACGGCCTTCGTCGTGGCGTCGTCGAGCTACGCCGCCTGCTGCAGCGGCTGCGTGTACGGGACGAGCGCCAGGAAGCGCGACTTCAGCGCTTGGAAAGTGAGCGCAAACGCAAAAATCCGGACAATAGCAGGGACATGTCCGCTTTGGTCAGCCGTCTAGCGGCCTTTGGTGAAGGCCCGGAGGTCACCACAGCCTCTTGTGGACAAGCGCTGGCCGACAGCATTCGCAACACACGCCAGAGCCAATGCATCTGAGCTCATCTGCTGCGTTCACCTTCCTTTTCCGCAACTGCATTACGTGAATATTCATATTGACGATTGCACGATATGCGCTTACTATCCAGCAATATCGTCGTCATTCTTGAGTTTGCTATTTTGACGCTCGCGCATCATCCACACCGTTTGCGGCGAGCCGAATACATATATATATCAGTGTGTTGCCAATAACGCATTCTTTTCTAATTTGTCGCAAAGCGCAAGCCATACAGCCATGTGAAAGCCAGCGTCATTATGTATGCCATATTTCATGCCATACCTCTACTGCTGCAAGCACAGCAGAGGCTGAGCGCTACAGTGGGATAACATAAGCTCGGAAATAAAAATGTGGACAGTGAAAACGAGGTGTGTCGGCTCCGTGCTCAGATGACAGGGCGCCAAACTCTGTCACAGCTAGTACGATGTTACAGCGTCAAAAGTCCGATCGCTGCCGATGCATGCGTGGCGCGCGTCGGCATTCTTTTGTGTATACATGATGAGAAGCATCGAAGAGACGCACCTATGTGGGCATGAGTGCGATTTTGCGCTGGATTAGCATGGTATGCGCACTGCTAAAGATCGCTAGGCTCTTACCATTCCACTATGATAAGCATTATCGAAAGTAGGCCAAACACCTCAAATGCAATGCAAAAGAGGCAGGCAAGATTGGCGGCCGCCATAAGCAGGGCAATTTGAATGCCGTCGCGTACAATGCGCTCCCAAGCTGAGGAGCCAAACCGGCGGTACTGACGATGGACGACAGCAAGAAACGTATACGAGAGCAAAACATTTGGCGCGGCGAGCATGACAAAGCGTGCCCAAGGGAGGTACATTGGATAGGCGACGATGCATCCGTTGCTCCGCGTTACGAGAGCAGGGCTGCTCCACATTGCGTAGGTCAAAAGCGATGCGGAAACGACAATCAGGGGACAGAGGGCCAAAAGCCAGCGGCTACGGTTGCGCACCAGATACGCTCTGTGCAGCAGCACTATACTGACGCAAATTTCCCCAACAGCGTCTGTCACCGAGGCTGCCCATATAGTCTGTCTGCATGTAGCGCCACCAGGCAGCAAGGACGACACTGACACGACGCCATATAGCACGCCTCCGGAAGATTGTATCAAGCAGCACCAGTTGGCCAGCGTGCATGGACGTGCGCGTACCATGCCAATCGCCAGGCGCACACAGTATACAAACACCAAAAGTATCGCGATGCTGACCAATATTGGCGGATACATGCCAGCTAGGCGGAGGCGCTGTTCGTGCGGGTCGCCATGTGCTTCCAGCAGATATGCAAAAAGGCTCAGCTCTCCTTTTGGATGTAACGGTAGGCTGCCCAGCCAAATGGCGCTCTCCTTCCAGTTATTGTCTATGATCTGCGACAGATTTTGGCGAGTTAATAGCTGCATGTTGCTATCTGAGGTGTACGATGGAGAGGTAAGTGCGGCTGGCCCGGCAATGGAGCAACCATTGGTCAAAGGGAATGCGGCAATGAGAACAGGTCGGGCATATTTAGGCCTTTCTGCCGTACACACAATGGGCGCAGATTTCCCGTTGCTTTTTACATGGATCTGCAACACGGTCGCTGGCAGCACATGGTCGTAAAGCAGGCCACACACAAAAGGATACAGGATTAGTACAATAGTCATCGTCCTAGACAGCACATGCTTTTGGCCTGGAGCATAGACCAAGACTCTGTAGCAGTCGTGCACAGCAAGCTTAACAGCATACCGGCCGCCGTCGACCAGGTAACGTTGACAAAACGCTTGCTATCGTACCGTATTCGCACTCTACTCGTCATTTTTAACTATGAACTACCAATCAAGCGGGGCGGGCTAGCGGCACTTTTACCATGAATATTGATTTTGCGAGGCACAGGTATACGCAACACGTGAAAAAACGACACGCCGTAGGCGACTGTGATGGCAGTGCCAGGACAAGCATGTTCTGGCGATACAAGCAAATAGCCTTGCGTCGTGCAGATTCTAGGCGCCACTGTGCCAGTCTAGACCCATCTTAGTGGCCGCTGGTCTTGACTGAAAACACGCTACAGATAAGTAAACTGTAAGGTATGCTAGGGCTCGGCCGTGCACGTGGTAAGCATTACTGACACAGTGTGCAATGGCCAAATACGGCATCTCCGTCTCTTAAAACACCCGTCGACAGGTCGTCGTGGGTCTGCACGCGCCTCTCTAGCCAGGCAGACCCTGGCTAGCGTGCTTTGCCCCAGCTTTGAGCGTCAGGACATCCTCGATGCCAGCACGATTATGAACAATGAGCGTGACAGCAAGGCTGTACAATCAGTTGGCCGGCTAGATCGGCAATGGTAATAACACGCACGTGGCATACGGGCAGGCTGATGCCATGCACGCTGCAAATTCTTTACGCAAGCTCACTCTACGCTACAGCTTAAGCAACACAAGGACATCAGAGACCTCCATAGCCTCAGCAGCACCGTCCAAGCCAAGAATTACATCCAGCCAGGCTAGGCTGATTTTCAGCATCGCAAACCGTATAATGGTCGGACAGCACCGCCAATAGCCGGTGAATCGGTGTATTTTGAGCCACTACGTATCTCCGCTACTCTGCATCGGCAAATTGCTCATCCTTTTTGTCGTCATTTGCCGACCCCTCTACCTCCTCGTCATCCTCCTCGTCATGATCCGGTACTGGTCCGTCCACAATCGAGTCTAGATAGGCCATGGCCGCCTACGGATAATAGCATCATCAGCAGCTGGTCTCGCCTCTGCTTTTACATTGTGCAGCACTTACCCGGCCCGCTTCGCTCAACTCTTCCGGGTCCATTTCGCCTGTAAAGTATTGTCCGTCTACAAACGCCTCATCGTCGCCTTCAGCTTCCATAAAATCGCGATCCGGGTGCAGCGCGGCGCAGTCCGAGATGGCCTCGAATACCGCGTCCACTGATGACAATTTGTCAGCAATACCGCGTCATGCATCGTCAATCGTCAGCCTAGCGTGTACCAAACACACATGCGCTCGATACCTACAGGTGCCGAAATCGTCCGGAATCAGGTGGATCTCCGTCAGGTCTTCCTCCTCCTCCTCCTCCTCCTCCTGCTGCTGCTGCTGCTCATCGTCGTCGTCCGCCTCCGACGCCTGCTCCGCTGCCTTGTCATCGACGAACCGGCAGTCTACCTGACAGTAGATGCAAGGCAGATCATCTGCCTCTCGCCGCGAGATGGCGTGCATACCGATATCCGGATACTCGAGGGCAAAGCCACGCTGACTCGCGCTGGAGAAAAACACCAGTCGGCTGCGCGCAATGATCGTCGCTGGTGAGAAAAGCCCGCACCAGCGCGCTGCATGTCCACGCTACCTTTCCGTCACGTAGAGATCGCCCTTTGCCAACGGCTGAGCAAGCGCCGGGGTCACACGCGCCTCAACATTGGCCAGGCGGTAGCGCAGCACCAGCGTTCCCAGCGGCAGTGCGTCGCGGCCGCCCGCTTGCAGCGCCTGCTCCGGCGTCGCCAGCTCAGGCAGCGCGGTAATGAGGCCGGTTGGCATGATCGTAGACGGCAACGCGGAAAGACTGAAAACAACCTGCCCACGCTCTGGCCAGCCACGTCTGCGCCCATTTTGGTGTGGCATCACGTGGGCAACTCATTGGCGGAGTAGATGAGCATTATCCACGGCCGCCATCCTGGCTCGATCGTGCACTTTCTGCAAAGAGCCTGCCGCTTGTGGCCGCAGCATCGGCGGGCGAGCCACGACCAGTTGGGCAATCTTGCGCTTGAAAAGGGCCTAGAGTGGCGCAGGCACGCGCTAAGACCGTTGCGGTGCGGGTGTACAAGTCTGGCCGGGGGTACTGTCGGCGTCGTACGCCCGCCGTTTACCGATGCGGTGCCGTTGGACAGTCTTTATCACTTTGGCGGCGGCAACAGCCGCTGCAGCTGCTACGACGCCTTGCAGTCTGCCGAATTCAGTTGGCGGCTATAATTGCAGCGGCGATGGCAATGCGATGCGACATGCACTTGCATACGCTGTTGCGCCCCTACACCGTGCATTGCCGCGGCGTTGCTCTCTCACGCCCCTACCCTGCTCTGTTCACCACGTCGCTTCGTTTTCCGTAAGCGGCGACGCCTTTTTCGTTTTGGAGCGATATCACGCAGAGAGACAAGGGGAGAGAGAGAGGGCAACGTTATGGGTTCAAGGGTGCGACACGACCGTAGCAGCGTCGTGGCCAGTCTGATGGGTACGCTGCTAATGTGGCGAGCGAGCATGGCGGTCAAAGTCGGCAGGACGCAGCGAGTGCACGTGTGGACGCCGTTACACGCGCCGATGGATCCGTAGGCAAGCATGCATGGCGGGAATAGAAGATGAGGACGCATGTGCCACGCGCTGTCGGCTTGACAATGAGACAGCGTGCCAGCCAGCAGGGTAGGGGCGTGAGAGAGCAACGCCGCGGCAATGCACGGTGTAGGGGCGCAACAGCGTATGCAAGTGCATGTCGCATCGCATTGCCATCGCCGCTGCAATTATAGCCGCCAACTGAATTCGGCAGGCTG